>APFE030652663.1:78588-89103 GCA_000404065.3 Pinus taeda
TTTTATAAAAATTGGAAATTGGCGAATCGTTTTTTGGAAAAATCATGGAAAATTAGCCCACTGGGCGAACATTAGCCCCTAAAATTTTCCATGATCTGATGTATCAGTACCTGTAACCTTTTCTGCTTCAGCCTCCTTGAATTCTCTCTGTTTTTCTGGCACCTGGTTCGATGTCTGTGTTTGGTCATTGACCATTAAAGGCTCATCATCTGATGTGTCAGTGTCATTAGATCTTTGTGCTTCTGCCTCCATAGTCTCTACTTGGGTCTTAATTGGGTATTTTTTTTTCAAATTGGGTATTTTTTTCACCAACAACCCAAATCTGCAATTAGATTCTGCATATTTTGCACCAAAACGTATAGATCTGATCTGCAAACTCGCCGCCTTGAAAAAATGTCTATAACACAGCTGATTTTTAAATCAGCAATATCTCCCTTATCCGGACTCCGATTTGGCTGATTTTTTTTCAAATTGGCCATTTTTTCACCAACAACTCAAATTTGCAATTAGATTCTATAGATTTTGCACCAGAACGTATAGATCTGATCTGCAAACTCGTCGCCTCGAAAAATGTCTGCAACACAACTGATTTTTAAATCAATGACATCTCCCTCATTCGGAGTTTGATTCGGCCGATTTTATTTTTCTTCAAATTGGGTATTTTGTGCAAGGAACCAAGATCTGCAATTAGATTCGGAAAATGTTTCACTAGAAAATACATATCTGATCTACAACCTCACCGCCCTAAAATGTTCCTGCAAAAATAAAAATAAAAAATATGCTTTGCCCAAGAAAGTGCTCTGATACCACTTGTTATAGATCTGATTTGAAAATATACGAGAATACAAATATACCTAGAAACAATAAGATATAAATAGATAGAAATGCTTCTTTATTGATCAAAACCCTTACGGTAGGGCAACACCATACATTCACTCCTTAAGGAAGGAGAACACTCCACAAGCCATATGCCTGTTGATACAATAATCCTTGACATCTGTCAATGGGGAGTCTCTAGCCTCTATATAGGCCTCATATATACAATACCATGGGTCATTACCATGGTTCCCTCAATACCATCTGTCTAATACCATGGGCTTATTACATTATTGCTAACTACTTGTGGTCCCTTACATGATACGAGTTAACTACCTTGTTTATTACTATGGCTCGTCCCATTATTACATTATTCCCTTGGGTACCTCCCTCTGTACCCCATATTATCCCTCCTAGGTACACTACATTAAATCCCATGCAACAAACATGGGATCTATATCGCACATTGGTATTTCATCCTTCATTCTACCATCCATTGCTCAATGTTACATTCAATCTTCTAGGCTGATTTCATATTTTCAAAGGCACATATATTACTCGCAAGGCCTATCATGTAGCTATTCCCCAGTTATTCAATATTCATTCCCAAGAAAGACAAGGAAATTAGCTCTAACATTCTCTTCCAACTCTTTAGTATGCCTTGTTTAGTTGGTGTTCTTTAGATAATTCTCAACTCTCAAGTTGAATATAAGGGAAACGCTCCTCCTTGTGTCTGTTGTCTTTTTATGGGGAAAGAGGATTCTAGGACTATGGTGTTATGGCTCTGTGTCCTATGGTCATTCTAGTATGTAGTCTATGGTAGTGAATTGGGATACACAAGTTGGCCTCACTAACCATCCTTTGTGGTATCTTGGAAATTTCCTTATTCGTGGCCATCACCTCCTACTTCGCATCGATGTTGTCGAAGGAAATAGTTGTGCCCAAAGGTTCTTTCCTCCCTCATTCCACTCATTGTGTTAGTTTTGGAATACGTTCACGCTACTCTTTGCAGTTCTATTGTCTACTCTTCTTGATTTGAATCTTGGGGGCTAAGATATGGGAGGCTTAAACACTGAGAAAAAGCAAAGAAAACTCATAATATTTGATCTAGGTGGATATTGGTGGCCACACACCTATTCCACCTAGACCTCCAATTGATTTCTTCTATTTCCTTTATTGTAACAAGATTTACTATTTTTAGTATTTTTTGGTTCCTAAACTTTCGGAGTTGTTTTAACCCATAAACGATGTTTTTTAAGGTCTTCCATAGGCCCATATTGGCCTACCACAAATCCTGTAGTACTTGGATATATCTTTCTAACAAGGTATCGTACACACCAAATGGAGATCATATAACCAAGTTGCGACCCCAGGAAGTTAGCTGCCCACCCAACCCCCACAAGGTCCACAAACTCTTGGTGTTCCATCTCATAGGGTTAGGATTTTGGTTGTTTAGGTTTTCCCTTTTTTGTTCAAAAGTAAAAAGGCTCTTGAGCCTCATTGGAACACAGTTCATAGGCATGTAGTTGCCACATTCTTCTTAGAGATAAGCTACCATCACCCGAATTAGTTTAGTTCCATTCTGTATGTAAGCATATTTCAGTTCTTTGATGTTAATGAAGTGAAGTTTTATTTATACTGCATCTTTGTATTTATGTTTATATTTGTGTTTTGTTGCATTCCTACATCATTCCAGATGAGTGGTATCAGAGTGGTATACTCTTTCTCTGTTTTTCTTTGCATGTCCCCAACGAGGTCAGGGTATAAGGAGTTAGGGCTCAAACTAGTTGAACATTTGCAAGATCAACCTCACAAACTCTGAATACCTCCCATATCGTGAATTGGTTGGGCCTACCAACCACACCACACCCACATCCATACACCATCCGGTGGCTTCACCAAGGATGAGATCTTCATGTCAGTCAGCAGTGTCGCCTTCCCTACAGCATCAAGCCCTTCACAGATGAGTTATTATGTGATGTTTCTCCTCTTGAAGTTTTTGATGTATTATTAGGCCAAACATACTTGTCTAAGCGTCATCGTGTGTATGACTCTAGACCACACACTGTTATTATTACTTTGGGCAATAAGTTATACAAGATATCAGAGGTAGCACTGCCTACTTTCATCTCTTTGATCTCTATGAACCAATGTAGTAAGATCATTTCCTAGACTGGGAAATTTATCTTCCTTATGATTCACCCTCAAGGCAAGAAAACTATTTTGGCCACATCCACGACCTATAGACAAGGCTCCTTCACACGACAATGGCAGATGGACAAGGTCGTGGAGGAGTATAGGGACATCTTCACTTCACCCATAGGGGTACCCCTACATTTTCAAGTCAAGCACTCCATCAATATGACCTCGGGCACACCTCTACCCAAAGGACCGATTTATTGACGCTCTATTCCAAAGAATGATGAAATCAAGGGGTAGGTTTAGGAGTTATTGAAGAAATGGCACATCAAGTAGAGTTCATCACCCTGTGGGGACCTAATCGTGTTGGTATAGAAGAAGGATGGGACCTGGAGACTCTGGATTGACTATTTGGTGTTGAATAATATCACTTTTCGAAATAGGTATCCAATTCCATGAATTAATGACCTTCTCGAATAGCTCAAGGGAGCTAAATATTTCAGCAAGATTGACTTGAATGCTAGTTATCACCAGGTACTAATCGAACCCTCTAATGTGTGGAAGATTTCCTTCAAATCTGAGGGCCTTTCCGAATGGTTGGTCATGCCTTTCAGGTTCACGAATGCCCCCACAACATTCATGAGGCTGATGGACGACATCTTGCATCCTTTCACCAACTCACTCATGGTAGTGTATTTGGACGACATCCTGATCTTTAGCTAGAGTTGGGAAGAGCACCTTCACCATATTTGAAAAGTCCTCCAAACCTTTCATCAACACAAATTGCATGCCAATTTAGAGAAATGAAATTTTGGTATGACCCAAGTTCAATATTTGGGGTACATCATTGATGAGTGGGGTGTTCATATGGACCCAACCAAGATACAAGTTATTCAGGATTGGCCAACCCCAACCACTCTAATAAATCTCCACAGCTTTTTGGGTCTTTCCAATTTATACCACGAATTCATGTTGCTTTTCTTGCATATCACTTGGCCTTTGAGTCAAGTCACCAAGGGCAGAGCGAAAGAAAAGTTCTTTTGGTCTGAATCCAAACAGAAGGTGTTTTTCAAGTTGAAGAATTGCCTCTACTCTGCACCAGTGCTCACATTACCAGACCTACAACAGTCATTTGAGATTGAGATAGATTCCTCCGACTATGCTATTGGTGCAATTCTTACTCAGTAGGGGAATTTGGAGGCATATCACAGTGAAACATTTTCAGACACAATCTAAAAGTATCCCACCTATGACAAAAGCATGTATTCTATTGTGCAGACCTATCGATAAGGGAAGCATTACATTCTGGAAAAGGAAACAATCATCCACACAGACCACTAACCCCTGCACTTCATATAGACCCAAGGCAAGTTGCAGAATGATCACCATTAGAAATAGTCCACATACGTGCAACCGCTCCATTTGAACATTAACTACAAGAAGGGTAGCACCAATAATTTTGTAGACTGCCTCAGTCAACCACTAGTCATAGTGCTTAAAATTGTGCTCGACTCTTGGGGACACAAGACTTCGGAATGGTGAGGTCTTTACAAAAGTGATCCAAAATTCTGCACCACTTACCAAACGCTCCTGGAAGGTAAGCAGGTTCCAGGATTTCACCTCTAGGACATGCTATTATGCCACCTGAGACACCTCTGTGTACCTTCAAGAGAGCGTGCCAAGATGATTTGGGATGTGCACTACAGTCTATTCATTGGACATCTTGGGGTAGAAAAGATAGTGGCAGTATTGTAAAAATATTTATTGGCCAAACCTTCAACAACATGTTGGGAAGTAAATTAGATCTTACACTGCCTGCGTCATTTCCAAGCCTACAATCAAGAAAATAGGCCTATATACTCCTCTACCCACTCCTAATTGGACCTAGGAATCCATCTCCATGGATTACATGGCGGTTCTTCCTTCTACCGAGCATGGAAATGATTGTGTTTTCATGGTAATCGACAGATTCTCTAAGATGGCCATTCCAACGGCTTGCAAGAAGAGTATCTCCGCAGAATCCACTGCCAAAATCTTCTTTGAACAAGTATGGGTACACTTTGGGATCCCACATCAATTATCTCAGATCGGGATAGTCAGTTCCTAAGTGCATTTTTTCAAGCCTCTAGTTGTTGTTGGATACCAAGCTCACTAAGTCCACGACCTGTCACCCCCAAACTGATGATCAAATAGAGTTCGTCAACAATATGATCGTGCACATCTTATGCATATACAACTCAAATCACCCACACATATGGGATGAGAGTGTCCCCTATTTCCAACAAAACTACAACAGGGCTCTCCACAACTCACATTAGGGGAATTCTGAGGTCTAAAATGGGCATCCTAAGAAAAATGTAAAACCAAAATAAACTTTATAAGAACCAATAGGATTCAAGATGATGATGTCAACCATGGGGAATGATTCACCATTTTTGGAGTTAAAAAGTAAAAAGATTAAAAAATAATAAAATAATAAAACTACTTTTTCAACTCAAATTTTAAAATTACCTCCCTAAGGTTTTACTCAAATTTTGAGCGGGAGTACTCATTGGATGAAAAATTTAGTTCCCCATCCAAGGAGTACCCATGTTGTATACTCTTGATGGACCATGCTACACGAAAAATGAGAAATACATGAAAAAACGTGATTGCAATCACGCTTTTCATGTATTTCTCATTTTCGTGTAGCAAGGTCCATCTAAAGTAGCAACATCGGTACTCCTTGGATGATGAATCAAATTATGCATCTAACAACTGTTTCCACTCAAAATTTGAGTAAACCCATAGGGAGATAAGTTAAAAAAATAGTTTTTTCTTTTTTCCCTCTAAAATTTGATGATGTAATCAAATCTTATTTTATTGTTTTCACTATTATTTTATAATTTCCTTAGGATGCCCATTTTAGACCTAAAAACTCCCCTAATGACTAGCCACAACCCCTTCCAAGTGGGACTGAGATTTCATCAATTATGTCCTGTTGATGTTGCCATACCATTTGCAACTACTCAGGCATATTCGACTCATGTGCAATCTGAATTTGATAAGGCTAACAACTTCATTGAGTGTAGTCATCACATCCATCAACATGTCCATTACATATTGAACATAGCAAATTCAAAGTACAAGCAGCATTATGGTCAACATCGGGTGCCACACAAGTTCTAGGTTGGAAACAAAGTTTGGTTACATTTGCAAAAGGAGTGCCTCGTTAGGCCCTACCGCAAGCTTCATCTATTCCGTTATGGACCTTACACCATCACTAAGGCTGTAAAGGACAATGATTTCGAGCTCAGCATTCCACCATTCCTTGGCCTGCACCCAACATTCAATGTGGATTGGTTGCGGCTATAATTTTTCCCATTGTTGGACAAATTTGACGTTGTTGAGCAGTTGAGACATACAAAGCTCAACCCAAGTTGTAACGAACAGGACACGACTGATATGATCATGGATGCACATATCACTAACACTCTCCAGAAGAGGATCCAACCATATCGAGTTGTTAAAGCAAGCCAAGTCCTTCACGAGGGAAAGTGGCTCACCAAGGACCAGGTTCAACTGAAATTTCCTCACCTCATGGAGGCTCTTTATGAAATGGGGACCATTGCTTCCTAAGGGGGGAGGACTGATCCAGGTGGATATTGGTGGCCACTCGCCTATTCCACCTAGACCTCTTAATCAATTTCATCTAGTTCCTTGACTATAGCATCTTTTACTATTTTTAGCAGTTTTTCAAGCACTGAAGTTCCAAAGCCTTTTTGACCCCCTAAATGATGTTTTTCTGAGTTCTATCATAGTCTTGATTATATAATAAAGGGCCTGCCTCAAATATTGTAGCACTTAGAGATATCTTTCTAAATAGGTACCATACGTGCCAAATAGAGATTATATGATCAAGTTACAACCCCGAGGATTGTAGCACTCAAAGATATCTTTCTAAATAGGTATCATACATGCCAAATAGAGATTATATGACCAAGTTATAACCCTGAAGAGTTGGCTGCCCAACTAACCCCAATGGCGCCCACAAACTCTTAGCGTTCCATATCTTAAGGTAAGGTTTTCGGTTGTTTAGGGTTTCTCTTTGTTGTTCAATAATAAAAAGGCCCTTGAGACTCATTGTAACATAATTCAAATGCATGCATCTACCACATCTCTTCTTAGAGATAAGTTATCATCATCCAAGCTAGTTTATTTCCATTTAGTATGTAAGTATATTTCATTTTTTTGATGTTAATGAAATGAAGTTTTATTTCTACTACATCTTTGTGTTTATGTTTATATCTATGTTATTTTTTGTTCCTGCAAAAGTCTGAATCAATATTCTTTCAAACTATTCTAAAAAACATTAATGAAAAATGCACACACTAAATACATCATAACACATGAAAAGAAAGATAACTCTTTATTAAATGTGGAAAACTTTTACAACTGCATCGTGATAGATGAATCTACCTTTTTCAAAAGTGAGGCCCCCTATTTATATATTTTTTTGTGCACCTTGGAGTTACATCCTTTTATTATTGAATATCATGTGTGGATACCATGGTATATACCATGGGTAAATATCATGGGTGGATACAACTTTACACTCAGATCAATCCACGACCCTTAAAAAAAATCGGTCCCTATTATTATCAAGAGCATGGACAAACCAAGGCCCAATTGTGACCAGAAGCTTAGTGGCTAGGTTTCGGGAACTAACCCCATAGCACATTCACAATGAATCGACACAGGTGGAATGCAAAATGGCAGATGAGTGGCACTCCCTCACTGACTCTGAAATGTTAGCTAAGGTTGCTAAGTGGGTGCCTAGTGTTAGTCATACTAGGGGCAGATACAACCAATATATACACATTGTGGACATCTAGTAGCACCTTAAATTCCTCCTTGGCAAGATTCTCCTTGATAGAAATGCAACTAGAGAAGACAGATTGCTATCCCTGGATCACATGCAAAGGAAATTGGAAACCATGGATAAAAGACTTGGGCACATTGAATGAAATAAGGACATCCCACTAGAACTAAGTTATTCTCTTGGCAACAACAAGGAGTGCTCCAAGTGTAAGCCATTGACTTTGTTCACTCTCCCTTCTTATTTTCTATGTTAGTTTGTTAGTCTTTATGCATCATATTTGTATGTATCAGTTAATACTAACTAATTAGGTTAAGCTTTTTCTAATTAACTAACTATAATATACCATATATTTCACTCCACATCAACTCATCAAGATTTAGGTGTTTCGGGACTAATTCCATGGAAGTTACATTCATGGCTCAAGTATTCATCATCTATCCCTACTTTGATTGAGCTTAAACATTCTTAGTTTCAATTAGAACTTTTAATAACCCGACAAATTAGTTGTGGGGATAATATTTGATTTCAATTGAAACTTGTAATAACCAAGCAAATAGTTGTGGGAAAGCCTTTGGTTTCAATTGGAACTTTTAATAACTTGGCAAATTAGTTGTGGGGAAAGCCTTTGATTAAAAATTTAGGCGGTACATGACTCAACATAAATTTAAAAATTATTACAATAAAGTTTATTATATCACTTGCCAAAATTAAATATGAATAAATAAAATAACAATCATTCTTCCCAATCAACTAAAATAAACTTACTTATCTATATATATATAACTTCTCTACTGAGAAATTAATTTAACTAAATTCTTCATTTTCAAATGTGTTTAAATAATGTTTTTTAAAATGTTCTCTAAGAAATTTATTTTTGTATCCAAATATATAATTTGATTCTTTATTTTCAAATTTGTTTAATAATGTTTTTATTTTCACACATATATTATATGTATATGATGCGATGGAAGTTCTCGTGACTTTCTAGGAATTATGTCACATTGTATGTACGGTGAAGATACCTAGGTATTTTTTGTTAGGTTTTAAAAAGTAAATATTAAATATTTTTTTTATTTAATTAAAATTTATATTATATATTAAAAATTATTAATTAAGGATTTTTTTTGGAAATATAGGTATTTGTGTGTTATTAATTAATTTAATTTTAAATGTTTTAATTAATTAATTAATTAAGATTGTCAAAACTAGAATTATTTTTATGAATTTTTATAGTGGAATTGGGGTTGGTCATTTTTCAAAAGATAATGGGATGAGAATGGTTGTCACCTCTAACATCTAAAAAAGGTTGAAAATGAAAGGTACTTTCACTTAAATTGTCTATTTTATACTCATATTTTATCTAATTTTCAAAATATTTGTCACACTACTAACTTTCTTGACCTTTTAAGTAAAAAAAAAACTATTAGATTGTCCATCTTATACTCATATTCCATCTAATTTTTAAAATGTTTTTCACACTACTAACCTTCTATGGTGGTGGGAAAGCTTGTCTCCCTTCTCTTTGATCATAGTAATAAAGTATTAAATAACTATAATTAATCTCTTACCGTCTTGAGGTCTAGTAATCCATATAAGTCTTAGTGAATGTTCTTCATCATCATTATAACTATGATATTAATATATAATTATTTAAAATTTATTTTCATTATTTTTATTTTACTGATAAAAAACAAGTAATTATTCTACATTGGTGGTTTTATTTTCAAGTTTGTTCCTTTAATATTGTAAGGTTGTCCTATAGTCAATTGAGTTTAGCTTGGGTGGGTTGGTATAATAGTTGTTATTCCTTTCCACCCCGATCCATTTAGACGCTATAGACGATTATACTCCAATTGTTGATTTCAACCAAATCCCTACAAAATTATAGGACAAATAACTAAAAAAAAAAAAAAATAAAAAAATAAAAAAATAAAAAAAAAAAAAATAAAAATCTCCACCAACATTTTTTGATTATATAAATAAATAATATCATATTTTAAAATTTTAAAAAAAAAAAAAATTTATATTATTTTTTAATAATAGTAAAAAAATTTATAACCAACCTTATTATAAAATACACAATATCATATCTTAAAAAATAAATAAATAAAAAATTATATGTTCATTGATAAATAGTGGGAGATTTATAAGTTTTATTGAGATATTTATAAATTTTATTTTCAAACATATACCTATACTATTATATCTTAAAAATGGAAAAGGAAATTTCTTGGTTATATCTTTAACATGGAAAAGGAAAATGGATAGTGAGAGATTTACATGTGTTATTTATAAATTTGTCAATATGATATCACATTTTAAAAATAAGAATAAAAAATGAAAAAAAAAGGTTCTTTAGTCTTTCCATATATAGGCTTTTCAAATGTATGTATCTTTAAAATAAAACCCGAAAATTCTTTGTTATTTCTCTAATGTGTTATTTTCAAACCTTTCCGTATAATATTAATTTCAAAACAAAGACAAAATAAAATTCAAACTTTTCCGTATAAAGCTATATTTCAAAAATGAGAAAGTTCAAACTTTTCCAAATAATGTTATATTCCAAGAAGGGAAAGTCTTTTGATCAATGTTCTTTGATCACAAAAATTAAAAAGGAAAGTTCGCTGATCTTGCTGGGATAATGACAGATTTACAATTTTAGTAAAAGTTAAATGTCAATTTAAGTTTGAGTTTTTCAC
>APFE030652664.1:0-59447 GCA_000404065.3 Pinus taeda
AAAAAAAAAAAAAAAAATTAAAAACTAAGAAAATTATAGGTCCAATAAACCAATTTGGTCTCAGTGGACGTTAACCACCACCATCATCATCATGAAGATAATTTGACATACAACCACCCACTAAATTCCACTATAACTGAACTCAATTTGACTTGAATTAACTTTGGCTTTCTAAATTTAACCAACTTTCACGCAATTAACATATTTTAACAAAAATAAGTAAAAAATAGGGTATGGGCGAAAAGCCCGGGTGCTACGTTTTGGAAGAAATCAATCCCATATGGTTCGTGGCATCTCTCGCTACATGTTTCTTTGACGGTGAAAGGCTAACGGACTTATTAAAAATTAAAACGAAATGAAGTTCCGCGTTTCTTTACGAAAGATCCAAAAATCCAAATAAACTCTATATATCTGTAAGGCCATAAATAATCCGACTAAACTAAACTCTATATATCTGTAAGGCCATAAATAATCTAACTAAACAGTAGGCATTACATTTATGTCATAATTTCATACAAAATTTGTGAAGTTATGGTGGCAAGGAAAGATGAGAATCCCATGAGAGGCAAACCTGTCCTCCAAAATTGGGACATTCTTTTGAAGCATACCCTCCCACGGTCTTCATTCTTTACCATTAATCATCCATCCACTTGTGTTGTACTCAAATCACTCTGAAACAATTTTAAAACATGTGCGTTATTTCTATACAAAAATCAGTAGAAAAGTTGATGAGTATAGTCTCAGCCTGTTTCCTGTAACGCAACGGCTTCTTTGCCGAAAATTCGTGTGTGATTGGCTACCATCCATCAAACTCCGAAAGGCAGTGTGGTAGGTGGCTCCTCATGTCTCACAAAAGTAGTTTTTTCTCAGTGCAAGATGGTGCTGTCTTCTCCAACTATGGCTCAATTGTGTCAATGTAACTACTATCCAAATTTAACATTCCACGCCTTTAAATGAATATAATTCAAAATAAATAAATAAATAAATCATTTCGAGGTGTATAATAAATATTATAAAATTGCAAAAGATGGTTTACATTTTTAACAGCTAATCAATGTTATCATTTGCAATGGTTAATGGTTCAATTAGCATTTTACTTTTGGTTTTATATCACTATTATGATTTTTTTTTACATTATTAATTTTTTATTATGTAATTTGTTTTTTATTAATAAAAATTACAAATAATTTTTTAAATAAAAGAAAATATAATATACAAATCATATTAAAATATATAACATATAAATAGTACTTCTAAATTAACATCAATTTTATCATATAAATTAAAAAAAATGATTCCATAATCATTTATAAATCCTGAGTGTCTTCCTAAGGGGGAGGTGCGCAATTCCATAAGAATCTTTTGTTTGAGTTAGGAATTCTTATAGAGGTATAAGTGATCTTTGTACCATAATGAATCATTTTTCCAGCTAAATGTGTTGAAAATAGCAACAAGAAATGCTAAAAATAGAAGTGCTAAAAATAACACTGCTATAAATAGGATTTTGGGATACATTCCAATTTTAGTTAGTCCCTAAACTAAAATTGAGAATTAAAAGTCGAATTTGATCTTAGCAGTTGTTTGTAGAAAATTAATTATTTCATCTTGAGTTAATTAGTTGTACAAAATCAAACATGAAGTTTATGTGAATACATGCAACAGTTTTCCTTTGATTAAGGAAGTTATACCTTGATTAAGGAGATAAGGATGAGTTGTAATTAGTTAGCTTAGTTAACTAAGTTAAGTCTAGTTAGATTAGTTCCAACAGTTTGAGGAATTGATTGTGAGTTCAGTTAGTTAATGCATGCATGCATGTAACTGCTACACTTCAGATAATTGAATATTCTCTCATAAATAACTCATGCATGTCAGTTCAATCAGAGACCCAGTTGAGATCAGATGATAGGACAGTGTACTATCAGTTGTAGAAATATTCCATTGAGGATATCTCCTGCATGTAGAAGGAATTCATTCCTTGGAGATTGCGCAGTTACTTATGAGTTTGGTGAGTTGTGTGAGAGGCCAATTCACATAGGTGGTAGCATTGGACCCTAGGAGAAACTGCGTAAGGAAATAGGAGGCTTGGAGGACTGAGGGAAGGCACGTGTTGTGTCTCTTCAGTCTGTGAGCTATATTGAGGGATTGTACTAAGAGCTGGATAGCTTGTGAGCTAAAGCTTTGTGTAATCTGGACATATTTCCACTTGTATGATAATACAGAGATCAGGGTTTTTACCTGAGGCTTTCCCCAGAGTATTTTTCTGTGTTCATGTTCTCATTCTCTGTTATATGTGTTCTATTTGATCTTGCTCAAAATCGATTAAGCTTCCACAAGTTTGTTTGTAGAAGTAGATCAAGTATTTTTCTTTAGTATATTGCATTATCACGTAATCTACAATGGGAAATTCTACAAAATGTATCAAATGTACTAGGGTCTTGTTGTATCTTTTGAATGAATGCCCACACTTCTTCGTCATTCTTCCATTCATCCCTTGCTTTGTTTATACAATCTAGTTGGATAATAGAAATGGCACTAAGAAATGCTTCCACATCCTCATCCTTTCTTGAGAGTGCATCTACAACAATATTTTGCTTCCATTTTTAGTAGATTATTTCAAAGTCATAACCCAACATCTTTGTAACCCATTTTTGTTGCTCTTCTAAAGATAATCTTTGTTTTAAAAATTATTTAAGACTATCATGATCTATTTTTACCTTTAAGTGTCTTCCCATTAGGTAACGTCGTCATTTCTTAAGTGCATGTAGTATTGCCAACATTTCCTTCTCATAAATAGCTTTGTGTAAATACTTTCCTTTGATTGGACGACTTTTGAAAGCAATGAATCTTTCTTCTTGCATTAAAACAACACCAATTCCATTTCTTGAGGCATTGCACTCCATAATAAAGGTTTTTGTGAAGTCTGGCGTAGCTAAGACCAATGCTTGACACATTGCCTCTTTAAGATGTTCAAAGATCTTCGTTCCTTCTGGAGTCCAATAAAATCCATCTTTCTTCAGTAATGTTGTTAGAGGTGCTGCTATTTTGCCATAATTCTTAACAGAATTGTGATAATACACTGTCAACTCGAGAAATCCTCGCAGATGCTTTATGGATGTGGGTATTTTCCATTCTTTAATGGTTTTAACTTTGCTAGTGTATACCTTAACACTTTCATGAGATACAATATGACCCAAATATTCCACCTCTTGTACTCCAAAAAAAAAATTGGAGATTTTTGCATATAATTGTTTCTCCTCCAATAGTTTGAGCACTCTGTCAAAGATGTGAAATTTATATAAATATAAATAATATTAGTAGTTACTAGCATAGATACATCTTAATTGGGATATACAAGTGTAGAGAGGGACCAAATTTCTCTATGTGCAAACCTTTCCTCAAATTTTGCATTGAAAGGGGATTTGCACCTCTAGAGATTTAATTAATGTCTATGCTTAGTAAATATGGAGTTAAGATAGATTGATCCCATAAGGCATAGAATTCATCCCACAAGGCCTCGAATAGACAGTGATAATGGGGTGTACTCTTAAGTCTCTCCGTGATGTGGTAGAATTGATCCCACAAGGCCTAGAATAGACAGGCATCATGGGGTGTACTCTTAAGTCTCTCCGTGATGTGAAGGTCACCGGTTCAAAACTTTGTTCACAAATATCCAACCATGTTAAGAGTTGATGTGGCCCTCAATGCGATCCCTGAGTGATTTTGATGGCTTAGATACCCCTAGATCGCGTTTTCTCAAGGCACAAGCCTGATGTAATCTCTGGGGAACTCAGAAAACTTTTTTTTTTCTCAATCAGTCTACTCCTATTATTTATACAAAAAGTTACAGCAAGGCAGCTGCCTTGAAAAGTCTTACTATGAAGTTGGCATTTTACAAAATATGCTTGACCTTAGTACATAGAAAACCTACAGCAGTATTTTTGACTCCCATGAAACTCAAAATTGAACCACTGTTATCCATCGCTAAACATAAAAGAAACATTAACTGACAGAGACTTGAAACAAACATTAGCATCGAGACTCAAAAAAGGAGGTGAGCTCCTACTTTAGAAACTACATAGAACAGAGGCACGGGCTGGATCAGTCGTCCTCTGTGGTATAGGGTTCCTCAACGACCCTACACCCAAATCGAAGTGAGTCCTCAGAGTCAGATTGATGAACTTCTAAGCCTATAAGCTTTCCTCCTGCTGGCTTGCTTGGACCTGCGTTGGCATCTGAATTCACCACAGAAAGGCCTCTTGCTGGCTCGCTTCGACCTGCGTTGGCATCAATCGGAGTTGCCATCCTCTGTTCTGCAAGAACCCCGTGATGGGCAGTTCTGGAACCCTGGACATTCTCACATTTTTCAATTGTAGCTGAAACTATGAAGGATGAGTTGGCAAAAGAACACGGGATGCAGTAACGGACAGTGGGATGAGCATTATGCTCACATTCATCATGGCTGACTCGCCTTCGACCCTTGCCCCTGCCACTTCTAGTGGATGGAGGAATGCTACGACCAGAATCCATAGCTTCCGAGGAAGGGTCCGAGATGGGGGAGGACCGCTGATGAGTGGCGCGACCGCGAGAGCCGCCTCGCCTACTCCCCATTCTAGGCCTTTCACACGGCATGATAACTTGCAGAGGCTTGTCCGAGGAGCAGATACACAAAGAGGAGTGACAAAGAAACCTGTGCCCAGAGTGAAGTAGAAACAGAGTCCCGACGAGTCTGTGCGTATTAGGAACCAGAGCCAGGTGAATGGAGATTGCTCTAGAGCCGAGAGAGGGAATGACTAGCAGAGGCTCACTAACAGAGTGGCTCAAGGAGACATGCGGAGCAGCAACCCATAAGGCCACAGAGATCTGCGTCGAAGCCGCAGGAATGACAAACATATTGATAGCCATAGCGCAGATAACCAAGGGACTGTAGGACGAAGTTAATGCTGCCATAAATAAACTTGTGCGAGACCATCTCGCCAACCCAGAACTGTAACCCGTGGCACACTTGGGCTAACACCTGCCCATTCGAAGCGCCTTCAACGTACCTTGTGACCTGTCAAACACCCGCATCTGGGAGCGAGTAGTCCTGTTGCGCCAAAGAAGTGCATTCATGTTTGAGTTGTTCATCATCTGAATCTTTGAGGGATAGTGAGAAATAAGGGAGTTGTTGGTTTACTCCTTGATTGGCCAGTCTATCTGCTACTTTGTTGGCAGTGTGTCTGACATGCTTGAAGGTAATGCTTTGGGGATTCCGAAGCCTTTCCTCCAAAAGTTCCAATCGGCTGAGCAACCTCCAGCTAGAAGCTATCTTGGCTGCCGAAGTACCTGCTTGTATTCTGGTAGCTGTTGTTATTAGGATAAGGGAGTCTCCCTCAACCTCTAGTGGGAAGAGATTTTTTTGATCTGACATGCATATCCCTTTCCATAGTCCCTCCAATTCAGCAATGTTGTTGGTGTCTTTACCAATGGTTCCTTAATAGATATGCAATACTACGCCCATGTTGTTCCTGAAGACCCCCCCAAATCCCGTCGGCCCGGGATTACCCTTGGCAGCCCCATCAAAATTCAATTTATATGTGTTAATTGCAGGAGGGGACCAAGTGAGAGGAGAGGCTGAACTGGAAGGTGGACGAGCTTTGACATGGGCCAAAAAGGATAGGTCTAGATTCCAGGCTTTCAAGATAAGACATTCCTGAGGTGATTCTGGCAAATCGGTGTCTTGCCAGTTTCTGATGGCTAGAGTTTCTTGGAGATTTTGTTTCAGAAGAAGCCACAAAGTGTCGATTGGCCTGCTGATGTTGTTAAAAAATTTGTTATTCCTTTCCTTCCAATGTATCCAATAGAGAAAGCCTGGGATTAGATTCCACAGAGAGTTTAGAAGCAAACTTTGAAAAGGTTGCTTTGGCCAATTTCTGATGGTTTCTGTGATATCTCCCATCCGATCTTCCGATCTTCTATTGCATTGTTCAATTTTCTCCCATAGTTGAGTTGCTAGAGGACAAGTCTGCATGAGATGCCTATTGGATTCAGGATTGAGATTGCAATTAGGGCATCTCGATGGGCCAATGAATCCTCTTTTTTGCAGATTGTCCCAAGTAAGGATTGTCGGGCGTGTTTGGTTCATCCCCTTTAGGTACTAGCGCTAAGAAAGTGGCGTTGAGGGAGGGTAGAATCCAGTGCATAATTCTTGATTCCTCCACTAATTCCCAAACCTCTGTCTTGATGAGCTCCCAAAACTCGTGAAAGAAATTGGTAGTGAAACCATCAGGACCAGGTGCCTTGCCATCCTTGAGTTGGGCTATCGTAGCTTCTACCTCTTGTAGTGAAATGGACTGGAGCAGTTTATTGTTATGATCCTCCGTTATGATCTTAGGAATGTGTTGTGTGATGGTTTTGATTGCTTGATCTCTGCTTCCTGGAGGCTCCCTGAGAATTTCCTGAAAGTAATCTTTAAATTCCTTTTCCATATCTTCATGCGTTTCTAATCTTTCCCCTTGTTGATTGTTGATGAATGCAATGTTGTTGTGCATTCTTCTTTGGATGGTGGATCTGTGGAAGAACTTTGTATTCTTCTCCCCCTCCTTGAGCCACCGGATTCTGGACTTTTGACGCCATAGGATTTCCTCTTGCTTCCTGCATTTTCAATTTTATTCCAGAGGGTATGCTCCTGATGCGCCTGCGCTTCTGCTCTACCTTCCAAGATGAGAGTCTGTTGTAGTGCTCTCATTTGTTGTTCCAGCCGTTTGCGGTTCTCAAAAATGTTGCCAAATTGAGTACGGTTCCACATTTTGAGAACTTGTTTTAAGTTTTTTAATTTCTGTTGGAATTGGAACATTTTGGCACCTTTAGGGGGATGAAGGATTGCCATGCCTCACTAACCACTGTCTTGAAGTTAGGATTTGAGAACCAGAATGCTTAAAATCGAACTAAACTAAACTAAACTCTACATATCTGTAAGGCCATAAATAATCCAACTACACTGCAGGCCTTACATTTTAGCAATATATTTATGTCATAATTTCATACAAAATTTGTGAATTTATGGTTGCCAGAAAAGATGAGAATCCCATGAGAGGCAAACCTGTTCTCCAAAATTGGGACATTCTTTTGAAGCATACCCTCCCACGCTCTTCATTCATTCGTTGTCATTCTTTACCATTAATCCTCCATCCACTTGTGTTGTACTCAAATCACTCTGAAACAATTTTAAAACATGTGCGTTATTTCTATACAAAAATCAGTGGAAAAGTTGATAGAGTATAGTCTCAGCCTGTTGCCTGTAACGCAACGGGTTCTTTGTCGGAGATTCGTGTGTGATTGGCTACCATCCTTCAAACTTCCAAAGGTGGTGTGGTAGGTGGCTCCTCATGTCTCACAAAAGTAGTTTTTTCTCACTGCAAGATGGTGCTGTCTTCTCCAACTATGGCTTAATTGTGTCAATGTAACTACTATCCAAATTTAACATTCCACGCCTTTAAATGAATATAATTCAAAAAAAATAATAAATAAATAAATCATTTCGAGGTGTATAATAAATATTATAAAATTGCAAAAGATGGTTTACATTTTTAACAGCTCATCAACGTTATCATTTGCAATGGTTAATGGTTCAATTAGCATTTTACTCTTCGTATTATATCATTTTTTTACACTATTAATTTTTATTATGTATTTTGTTTTTATTAATAAAATTACAAATAATTTTTTAAATAAAAGAAAATATAATATACAAATCATATTAAAATATATAACATATAAATAGTACTTCTAAATTAACATCAATTTTATCATATAAATTAAAAAAAATGATTCCATAATCATTTATAAATTTAATTAATAAGTAGGTAAAATTACGGTATGACTAAATTTTTAATCAAGAATATTTACAATGAATATTATTAACTTATAAATATATATTTTTTACAATATCATGGGTCAATACTCAGAACCAAAGATAGGGAGAGCAGGAAAAGAGGGAAGAAAATCATAATAGCATGGGCTAATACCATGGTTTATCAATACCATGGGCCATCTAGGTTTTTGATTTTTATGTTACAATACCATGGGCCAACGCGATGGCTTATCAATACCACATGTCCAAAAACCTTAATTCAAAATCAAAATATTTTACAAATACTTTATTTTAATTTATTTAACATTTTTAAAATAAATCAAAAAAGCAAATGTTAAATTACTTTGAGCTATATCTAAACTCCACCTCACGACTACTAAAAAATATTTCCATAGAAATCAAATGACGGTTTTAAATAATTAAATATGAAGAATGTTTTTAATATAAGTATGTGAAATTTATATAGTATAAATAATATTATAAGTGACTAATAATGATAGAGGAAAGATTTCTTTTAAGTTTTTTATTATTGTCTTTTCTTTGACATGATTGATCCAAAATACAAGTTTAATATTTTACAATCAATTGTGTTTTTTTTTTAATTTAGATATTTTCTTAAATACAATACAATGTGATCATATTTAAGGAGAGAGTGAGATGGACGGGGAATAGAGTGGGGAGAGAGACATAGAGGTGGGAGAGACAGGGAGAGAAAGGAGGGGGGGAGAGGAAGTGAGAGAGGGATGGATTTGGAGAGAGGAGGGGGGAAAGATGGAGGGGGGAGGGAGGAAGGGAGGGACGAACATAGGAATTGAGATATAGAGGTGGAGAGAGAGAGGGAGTGACAAGGGAGAGATGAAGATGGAGTGAGGGAGAGGGGAGATGAGGGAAGAAATGAAAGGATAGAGATAGGGAAAGAAGGGGAAGAGAGAGATAGGGAGACATAGATATGGAGGGGGAGAGAGAGAGATAGAGAGAAGGAGGGAGGGATGGAGATAGTGACAGAGTTGGAGGGTGGAGAGAAAGAGAGAGTGTGATGGGGGCGGGGGGCGAGACAGAGAGTGTTATGCAACCAACTTAAAAAATACACGAAAAGATAGAACAACGACTTCAAAATCAACCTCTACGAGGGGGAAACCTCCTATACATTACACAAATGAACAATTCTTGGATGACACAAATGACAAGACCTCCTTTCTATATATAGGAGTCTAAGGGGTCACAATATAGTCAAAGTCAACATAAGAATAATAATGTAAGGGCACAACAACAACAATAGCGGGCTTCTATGGGGCACAATAATAATAATATGGGGACAAAATGGGAACAACAATAACAATAAGGGGCTATAATGACAATAATAATAAGGGAATACACTAGTATTATAGGGACCTAACATGCCCCTCTCCTTTAGAAAAGTGTTGTCCTCAACGCTTGAGCAGTTATGGATGCTTTTGTATAAAATTCTCATCTTCCCTCCCATGTGGAATCTTCAGTGAGTAAGTTCTTCCACTTGATGAGATACTCTGAAATTGATCGATTTTGTAGCTGTCGAGTTCTTGTTTCTGTGACTGCTTCGGGTTCCAATATGATTTTTCCTTCCTCTTCAAGTTCTGCAAATATTGCTTGAACTGGGAGCTTGTCACCTATAATCTTCTTAAGCATGAAACATGGAAAACTAGGTGTACTTGGGAAGTTATAGGAAGCTCCAATTTGTATGCCATAATACTAATCTTTTGCAACACCTTGTACAGACCATAATACTTTGGTGATAATTTATTATTCTTCTTAGCTTGCTTGAGGGACATTTGTTTTTATGGTTGTAGTCATAGAAATACCCAGTCACCTACGTCAAAACTTCGTTCGCTGCGATTTTGATATGCGTGTTTTTTTGTTCTATTATGTGCCAAAGTGAGATTATCCCTTAAGAGTTGGAGAACTTGTTGTTGATGCTTGATGTGATCTTCCACTGCTTGAACCTTTGAATTTTCTCTTAAATATGATGTGATGGACGGTGGATGATATCCATAAAGTTCCGTAAATGGGGTCATTTTTGCTGCAGTATGGAAGGAAGTGTTATCCCACCATTCAGCCAGAAGCAACCATTTGACCCATTGTGTTTGTTTATTAGATACAAAACAACGAAGATATCCTTCTCAACATTTGTTCACTATCTCAGTTTGTGCATCAGATTGACGATGATAAGATGAGCTATGAGCTAACTAAGTACCCAGACAAGAAAATAATTTTGTCCAAAAATTTCCAATGAAAATGGGATCTTTTTTGCTTACTTAATATTTGGGTTTCCATGTAGCTTTTGAATTGTTTCCAAAAATGCAGTAGTAGATGTACTGACTTTAAAGGGATGAGATAATGGAAAAAAGTGTGCATACTTGGTAAGTCTATCAACTACCACCATGATGACACTCTTTCCTTCGGACTTGGGTAAGCATGTGATAAAATCCATTAAAACCTCCTCCCAACATTGACTTTGAATGGTTAAAGGTTGTAACAGATCTGGGGTCTTAATTGTTTCAACTTTATTTTGTTGGCAAACCAAACATTCCACCACAAACTTTCGAATATCAGATTTAAGGCAATCCCAAAAAAATTCATTCTTAACCCTATGGTAAGTTTTTTAAAATCTTGAGTGTCTTCCTAAGGGGGAGGTGTGCAATTCCATAAGAATCTTTTGTTTGAGTTGGGAATTCTTATAGAGGTATAAGTGATCTTTGTACCATAACGAATCATTTTTCCAGCTAAATGTGTTGAAAATAGGAACAAGAAATGCTAAAAATAGAAGTGCTAAAAATAGCACGATTATAAATAGGATTTTGGGATACATTCCAATTTTAGTTAGTCCCTAAACTAAAATTGAGAATTAAAATTCGAATGTGATCTTAGCAGCTATTTGTAAAATAATTAATTAATTCATCTTAAGTTAATTAGTTGTACAAAATCAAACATGAAGTCTATGTGAATACATGCAACAATTTCCCCTTTGATTAAGGAAGTTATCCCTTGATTAAGGAGATAAGGATGAGTTGTAATTAGTTATCTTAGTTAACTAAGTTAAGTCTAGTTAGATTAGTTCCAACAGTTTGAGGAATTGATTGTGAGTTCAGTTAGTTAATGCATGCATGCATGTAACTGCTACACTTCAAATAACTGAATATTCTTTCATAAATAACTCATGCATGTCAGTTCAATCAGAGACCCAGTTGAGATGAGATGATGGGACAGTGTACTATCAGTTGCAGGAATATTCCATTGAGGATATATCTTGCATGTAGAAGGAATTCATTCCTTGGATATCGCGCAGTTACTTATGAGTTTGGTGAGTTGTGTGAGAGGCCAATTCACAAAGGTGGTAGCATTGGACCCTAGGAGAAACTGCGCAAGGAAATAAGAGGTTTGGAGGACTGAGGGAAGGCATGTGTTGTGTCTATTCAGTCTGTGAGCTATATTGAGGGATTGTACTAAGAGCTGGATAGCTTGTGAGCTAAAGCTTTGTGTAATCTGGACATATTTCCACTTGTATGATAATACAGAGATCGGGGTTTTTAGCTGAGGCTTTCCCTAGAGTATTATTCTATGTTCATGTGTGATTGATTTCTCACTCTCTGTTATATGTGTTCTATTTGATCTTGCTCAAAATCGATTAAGCTTCCACAAGTTTGTTTGTAGAAGTAGATCAAGTATTTTTCTTTAGTATATTGCATTATCCCGTAATCTACAATGGGAAATTCTACAAAATGTATCAAATGTACTGGGGTCTTGTTGTATCTTTTGAATGAGTGCCAACACTTCTTCTTCATTCTTCCATTAATCCCTTGCTTAGTTTATACAATTTGGTTGGATAATAGAAATGGCACTAAGAAATGCTTCCACATCCTCATCCTTTCTTGAGAGTGCATCTGTAACAATATTTTGCTTCCCTTTTTAGTAGATTATTTCAAAGTCATAACCAAACATCTTTGTGACCCATTTTTGTTGCTCTTCTGAAGATAATCTTTGTTCTAAAAATTATTTAAGACTATCATGATCTATTTTTACCTTTAAGTGTCTTCCCATTAGGTAAGGTCATCATTTCTTAAGTGCATGTAGTATTAGTATTGCCAACATTTCCTTCTCATAAATAGCTTTGTGTAAATACTTTCCTTTGATTGGACAACTTTTGAAAGCAATGAATCTTTCTTCTTGCATTAAAACAACACCAATTCCATTTCTTGAGGCATTGCATTCTACAATAAAGGTTTTTTTGAAGTCTGGCGTAGCTAAGACCAATGCTTGACACATTGCCTCTTTAAGATGCTCAAAGGCCTTCATTGCTTCTGGAGTCCAATAAAATCCATCTTTCTTCAGTAATGTTGTTAGAGGTGTTGCTATTCTACCATAATGCTTAACAAAATTGTGATAATACATTGTCAACTAGAGAAATCCTCGCAGATGCTTTATGGATGTGGGTATTTTCCATTCTTTAATGGTTTTAACTTTGCTATTGTATACCTTAACGCTTTCATGAGATACAATATGACCCAAATATTTCACCTCTTGTACTCCAAAAAAAACATTTGGAGATTTTTGCATATAATTGTTTCTCCTCCAATAGTTTGAGCACTCTGTCAAAGATGTGAAATTTATATAAATATAAATAATATTAGTAGTTACTAGCATAGATACATCTTAATTGGGATATACAAGTGTAGAGAGGGACCAAATTTCTCTATGTACAAACCTTTCCTCAAATTTTGCATTGAAAGGGGATTTGAACCTCTAGAGATTTAATTAATGTCTATGCTTAGTAAATATGGAGTTAAGATAGATTGATCCCATAAGGTGTCGAATTCATCCTACAAGGCCTAGAATAGACAGTGATAATGGGGTGTACTCTTAAGTCTCTTCGTGATGTGGTAGAATTGATCCCACAAGGCCTAGAATAGACAATGATCATGAGGTGTACTCTTAAGTCTCTCCGTGATGTGAAGGTCACCGGTTCAAAACTTTGTTCACAAATATCCAACCATGTTAAGAGTTGATGTAGCCCTTAATGCGATCCCTGAGTGATTTTGATGGCTTACATACCCCTAGATCGTGTTTTCTCAAGGCGCAAGCCTAATGTAATCTCTGGGGAACTCAGACAACTTGATAAAAAAAATAAAATTAAAATAAAATGAAAATAAAAAAAAAAAATAAAAAATTTAAATATAAAAAATAAAAATAAAAAATTAATTTAATTTTTAATTATATGTATATGTATATGTATAGTATGTGTATGTGTGTTAAAGATTAAGTTTTTATATAACTTATTAAAATTATGTCTCTTACATTGCTCGTCTCTTTAAGCCTTTGCCATGGTCTTCCTCTTCTGGTCCTGATGATGAGCACAACTGTTAGTTAAAAACGTATGGCCAAAAAAACTCTCATGTAATGGTTTCTATCGAAAAACTTTATTTATATAAAAATATAATTTTTAATTTTAATATATATTGTAATTCAAAAATATATTTAATAAATTAATTAATTAATTAAATTATTTATTTAATTTTATATTTTTTAATAAATCATATTATTATTATTATTATTATTATCATTATTTAATTTAATAACGCTTTATAACATCTTATATCTTATAGAATCAAAACACTCTTTACAACATTTTTTTAAAAGAAATAAACTTAGATATTCTAAAGCCAACCAATATCTTTTACAACATTAAGCCATAAAATAACGATCTCCTCCTTAGACTCTTGACCCTGCTCCCCAAACGCAACACACCTCATTTGGCCGATAATTTTAATAAGATGTGTATCAATATCATTAGAGACAATAGATTCCACAATTCCAATTTATGGGACATACATTTGCAAATGGGTAGTCTACGATAAGTAATAAGAAATATTACCTTCGTACACACCCGTTTGGTTTCAACGGAATGGTCAATAAATCACATATATATGCTGTTAATTTTTTTTGAATGTATTAAAAAAAATCAAAATCCTAAGATATAGATATTTTTGTAAATTTTAAGTTATATTTAAAAATAAAGGTATATAAATATGTTAAAATATAATGATTGGAGAAATTTTTTTTATTTTATTTTTATTACATTAATAAAAATTTAAAAATTTTAATTAATTATTTCTTTCTTAAAATTCAATAAAATATATCCATATGGATCTTAGTAGATGTTAATCATCATCAAAAGGACGAACTTAGCAGATCTCCTAGACCAAATTTTTTCTCCGACTATCTTCAAAAGGACGAACACAATAGACCACGAAGCTAAGACACCAATGTCCCAAGAACTAGAAGAGATGAAGGAGATGCAAGATAAAGGAAGTTGGAAGACCGTAGAGAAAAAAAAAGAAAGCTACAACACCAATCTCGCCAAGAAAGACGAGGAGCCAGATAATTAAAAACTAAGAAAATTATAGGTCTGATAGACCAATTTGGTCTCAGTGGACGTTAACCACCATCATCATCATCATGATGAAGATAATTTGACATACAACCACCCACTAAATTCCATTATAACTTAACTCAATTTGAGTTGAATTAACTTTGGCTTTCTAAATTTAACCAACTTTCACGCAATTAACATATTTAGGCCGATAGGCCTTTCTTTTGAAAGGGACCTTTGTCGTCCCTTTCATTGTCACGCTGACATTTGTCGTGCAAACTCAACATTCGAATATACATGAACCATGAACCTTGTTGACGTGTGGATAGCAAATAAGGTTGGCGCATTAATATGGAGGAGTTTAGTGGGAACAAATATCTTTTTTGGCGGAGGTATGGTATGATATGGCGGAGATTCCGTGGCGGGTAACTACCAGTTGTGTTGTTGCGGACGGAATTCATCCTTTCCCTGTCTGTGAGTGGTACGGACCTTTGTATTTGATTATGGAAGAAAACCCTCGATTTCTCTTCCCCGATGACTATTCTCAAGAAAAGGAGTCGTTCCCTTCATGGTAGACTCATGTAAGCTCTCTCTGGCCAGTTTGAGTTATTTGACGAGTTATTTACTTTGATTTCTTGTAATGGTTTAAACCCTAACAAGGTAGTTACCTCTTTGCGGAGTAGCACGGTTACAACTCGGCTTCCAAAGGAATTAATTCGGAGGGTTTACACAGTCTCGTTTATCTTTCACTCGCAAGTTGGAAACTGAATGATACCGTGGTATCTTTCTGTGTTTTGGCGTACCTTGCCTGCTCTTTGCGATTTACAGGTTCTCTCGAGATTGTTTATGAAACCATCAAGAAGGTTTCATTAAATTGTAAAATGTTTTCAAATGTTGGCTGTGGTGAGCCTTGTAATGTTGTTTATTGAACTTTTTTGAAGTGTGAGGCCCTTGGCCCTTCTCTAGCTATGACTAATAGGAATCTTTTTGTATTCTTTAGTTGTCCTGGTTATCGTATGTGAACTACAATGTTTCTCTGTTCTAGGTAACTTTGAATGATACTTAGGAAGCTTAGGTAAATTGCGCAGTGTTTAACTGTGTAACTTTTCCTTTTATGGTTGTTTAAAAGAACGCTTCACTGTCTAGGTTGCATTACAGGTTATATTTGACTGTGCAGTTAGCGAACAGAAGTTTTGAAGTGTTCTCTTGTCTTTGGTTCTCTTATTGACATCTTCTGCTTAGCTTAAAGGGCAGCAGGCCATTTAGTGAACATTTTCAAAATTCAAACCAGGAGGGTGAGAGGTATGATTCCTTTACTTACTGGTCTGTTAAATTTAAATTCATAAGGAGAGCTTCAGCGTAAATCACATAAGAAAGATTTCTGCCAACGCGTTTCGAACCAACCCATGTGGTTCATCATCAGGACAAGTTGAAAATGCAGATCTAGCTCAGCGTTTAAATAGTCCAAGCAGAGACTCCATTCGTAACTCCCTGAGGTCAGTAAAGGATCCGGTCAACCCCAAAGACATGAAAGGGGTCTATTTGATTCCGTGCTCTTGTGGGACCCCGTATATAGGGGAAACAGGGCGCTCCATCCAGCAGAGAATTGGCGAGCATGCTGCGGACCTGAGGCATGGTAGAATAAAGTCCTCAGCTCTAGCAGAGCATGTGGACAAAACCAAGCATCATGTTTGCATAGAAGAGGCCAAATTCATTGCCAGGGTAGATCGGTTTCATCATCGCAAGTTAAGGGAAGCCATCGAAATTGAGCGAAGACCCATCAATCTCAACAGAGATGATGGATGGAAGGTTAGTAGAAATTGGATCCCTGCGTTGTCGTCTTAAGTTTTCTTCCTCCCCTCGGTTCTTCCAGGTTCGTTGTGAGTCTGGTTTTCGCGTATCGTTGGCAGCAGTGTTCTTCGTAGGATTATCCTCCTCTGGTGCAGTATCCTTTTTTGGTATGTAGAATCGATGAAAATTAAGCTAAAAATTTTTCAGAAATTATTATAAACATTATTAAAACAATTGGCAATGCAGTTAACTGTCTTTTATAGCTTTTATAGTCATAGGAAATATATCCCTCATCTTGATAAGTTTAGATTCATAAGCTTTCAGTTCCCTTAATTCTCATTTTCCCTTATTTATTATTATTTTAAGTATTAATATAACCATAGTATTGGTATTTAGGTTTTTAGAAACTAATTTTAATACATTATTTAATTAATATTTATTTTTAACATTATATATATTATTATTTTTATACTTATAACATTAAAAACTAATTTATATATAATATCAATTTAATATAATACACATAACCCCTCGTATTTTTATATATATATTAATATAAATTAATTACTAATTATTAATAGGACTTATTATATACGCATATAATCTCAATAATTAACGTATAGATAATGCATTATTAGTTAAATAAATTATTAATTAATTTTTAATTAACCCATCTTAACCGTCTTATATAAAATCAATTATAAATTTATTATAAATAAGATTAATAAGAATTACAAGAATAACAAATATGGCATTATAATTTAGTATATATTAATAAATTATATTAATATATAATTTATAATATTACTTATTATATATATTATTATAAAATTAGATAAAAATATATTATAATATATGTATTATATTAATTTATTTAATTTATAATAAATAATATATTATTTAAAGTAATTAAATAAATAGTATTATATATAATATTATATGTTAATATTTTATGGGTAATTAATAAATAAATAAATTTAATAACATTTTAATATTAAATTTATTTAGAGAAAGTTTGACTAGGGTCCTTGAATGATAAAGTAGCTGTTGGAGTTTTTTAGCCGTTGGAGTCTCTGCTTGGACTATTTAAATGCTGAGCTAGATCTGCATTTTCAACTTGTCCTGATGATGAACCACATGGGTTGGTTCGAAACGCGTTGGCAGAAATCTTTCTTATGTGATTTACGCTGAAGCTCTCCTTATAAATATGGCTAATCACAGAAGTCTCAATTCTACAAATTTAAATTCATTGAGATGTTAAGGTTTTGTAATTCGAGGTTAGAGGGAGATTTCTTGACATTTTCTATTTCCATAACACTGTCCTTCCTGCAAAAGAAAATGGTAACATAAAAGCTTCGATACTGTCAGTGGGCAACGCATATTGTTTTGAATGTGGGTTATAGGATGGTTTTCTCTGTCTCTTAGGGTTTTGTGGTGGCATTCAGGGTTATATCATGTTGAGGGTTTCTACGTAGTGTTTCGGTAAGTCATGCCCTTGTGAAGAATGTATGATTATTATTTAAAGTCACAGTTTATTTTTCTAAATTTGAATATATGATATTTATAAAAAATACATATTCTAATTGTTACATATACATACATATATTGTACATTCATTGGTGGTCTAGCTGCAGCTTGAAATGATTACTATGAAGATGATGCAGGTTCAATTTTTTAAAATTTTAGCAGGTAAACCCATAAAACCTCTATGCAAACATCCCATTTCCAAAATGCCATGAAGGTTGGAACTGAGCAAGATTTGAATCTTCTCTGTGAGGAATACAGAATTCATCCACAGCACCCTGTAGCAGGTAGTTTAATGCACTGCATCAGTTATCTTCCAAAGTTAGTCTTGATCTTTCTTTACTGTATTCTAATATTGAAGGGTT
Source organism: Pinus taeda (assembly GCA_000404065.3). NCBI lineage: Eukaryota > Viridiplantae > Streptophyta > Pinopsida > Pinales > Pinaceae > Pinus > Pinus taeda. The sequence continues at coordinate 17,933 of APFE030652664.1, forward strand.
GGAATGTTTAAGCTAATCTATAATTCACATTTCGGATCTTATTAAATATATTCTCCCAAGCCACTGTAGAAACATATTATCAGGACTACATATTATCAGGACTTTTTTCTCAGTTTTCTCAATCTGTAAGCCTTGGATTTAGAATTGACAGCAATTATATTTCCAAGTTACTGAATTCTTCACACTTGAAAATGGAAGTATGTTATTAAAGATTTATAAGCGTTTGTATTTATGCTAGACTCTGAACTGTGTTATTCTTAAGATTGATAGGGATAGAACATTCTGTAATCTGCAATATACATAGAGCCTTACAGTTATTGCCTGTTGCATGAAGAGCATCGCAATCAGCATACCAAAAAGTTCACCAGCTATGCGGGTAAATCTGTTAATAATTGAGCATGCACCCAGGATTGCAAACAAGATCAACAAGAATGATGTCCAGACACATACCTCTGCACACCAAAGAGCGGAGAAGTTATTTAGTAAAAAAAACATATAATACACAGGAACTGACAGTTGACCCCTGAAAAGCTTGGCAAGATAAATTTATAGCCATCAAACATGATTCATCATCTTGTTTGACATAACAAAGGTCTACAGGGAGATCTAGATTCCGTACCATGTTGCCCAAGCCAAAAACAATTTTGGGCCCAAATCTGTTCTGCCTTTAGCAAAACTATACATGAATGTATACATTATTACAGTTGGCTCAGCCACTCCAAGAATTAGCAACGGTTGACCTCCAAAAATTGAATGTACGATTCCACATATGGTAGAGGAAGCCAAGGTCTGAGCTCCAGTCAGGATGCCACCTGCAAGAATCAAATTCAGATATTAAATTTCAGGTTGCTGAATTTTATTTAGTCTCGCGCTTAATTAATTAAACTGGTCCAAACATTTCTTAAACAAAATTGTCCCGAAAGGTTTGTAATTATGTGAACGGCCAACAATCTCAAAATCGCTGCAATTCCTACCTGTACTCCTGTGCAGTTGCTCTCCAAATGATATCACGGGAATGGTTGATGCAAAGAATATGTAAGTTGCGGGAGCAAGGATTCTGAATCTGACAAAAAATCACCAGTTAGTGAGTGCAAACAAATTTGTCTATCGATATAGATATTATGGAATCAGTGATCCATTCTCAAGTTTGTTAAGTGCTGTGACCAAAAAATTGAAATGTCTTCTCTTCATTTTTAAACCCATGTAGCCATTAGATTGTAAGCTTCAAAGAGTTTAGGAGGCAGACCAAAACAATTCTCCAAGTAAATATTAACTTTCAAATTCCAATTCCAGAAAAAAGAGTTTTTCTAGCATAAGAGGCCAACAAAACAATCACATATTGCAATTCAAGTATTTCAATGTGTAGTATCCTCTTCAAATCAAGATATAAGCACAAAATGGAGACAATAAGTTGTAGGGTGTGTCATGTAGGCACTTGTATCCTGCAGTAAAGCCACCAGTCCAGTCTTGCTTGTAACACAGTAATCTTCCTTTCAAATCATTCTTGATACCTCGAAACGGGACAAAATTTTCCTCCATTTCAAGATGTAACAAGTAGAAGATGGATATAAATTCTTTTCTTCAGCGATTGAAATATGGAAAAAGGGTTTAAGAAAGTAACACAGAACCTAAAAACACCTATATGGAAGTCAAGCAACTGAGATGACAACTACATTGCTATAAGGAATTTTTTTGGACAGCAGTTCATTGTATTTGTTAAAGCCTCAATAACTACAGGGAAAAAATGACCAATATTAGCAGCATCAAGAAGCCTCTTATATCAGATACAGGACAAAACTTGGATCTCCATCTAGACATCAAAATTGAAAACTAAAAATATTTCAACAAAACTGTATAATTACAGACTGAATTGTATTCCTTGTACAAAGGGAACTCTTTGTATTATTTTGTTCCACAAAAGTATATCCTCTTTATATTGTTTCTGAAGCTAAAAGATAAAAAACATGACTAACCAAGTTAACAGCTGAAACATGTTCTATACAGAAAATAATAAGCTTCTCCAGAGAAATTATGGGGTCAAATTTACACTTGGGAACAAAACTGACTAAAGACGAAGGTGAGCAAATGTGTCCTGAGCCATAGTGTGATTCAGCCAGAAAACTGTATGTGATTTTTCTAGAATTACTTGGATTCCATAGCTGAAGACATACAACAAGAATTTGACTCTCTATATTGGACATCTGCTGTCTGAGACTGCAACTAACAAGAAGCCATCATGTCAAATTGGCTAAGATTACAACTAACGAGAAGCCATCATGCCAAATACCATAGGCATGGATGCAGAGAAATTAAGGGGCAAAGATGTAGGCTTCAATTTTGATGGGGCTAAGACTCAGACTAAAGATTTCTGTCCAAAATCCATTTTCCTTAACAACTCCATCAAAAGTACTGGATATGAAGTCCATCTAGATTGGAAAGCTGTGGGTTTTACATGCTGATTTTTCTAAGAAAACGTAGAAGTCAACGTTTCACAGCTACTGAATTCTGAGGCATAACAGGGGAAGTTAAGGAGCCAGTATATATGTCTCCATGACAATCTTTTCACATGTACCCAACAGAGAACATGATAATTTAAGGCGTAAAGAACGTACTCTACCCCATGGAGAAATGAAGGATGGATTCCTTATATCTTCCTTGTTCTTATCAAGGCAGAGAAAAGAATATATGGGTTATAAAGTAGAGGGCGCATAAAGTACCTGGCCCTGTTATGCAAAACTCTGATCAGATTGCCACTGGGGAAATCTTAAGCAGATCCTATTTCCGGAACTGGGTTGTCCAATTTTGTTCCACCGCAGGGCAATGTTGCAGCTTTTGAAGTCGACATTCTTCTTTGTGTGTGCGAGGATGAAGCCTCCCAGGCGAAAGGCGACCGAAGAAGGCCAGAAAAAGGGTCACTATCATCTCCTTAACTGGTCATCGTCTTCATTTTTTTGGTTGGCACCTCTAAGTGAAACCTCCCACTCAAAGGGTTGTTAAATGGAACCAGATTTGAAACTGTTCCAAGTGTACATAGATATTTGCATATATTTATCTGTACATTTTATTATGAAATTATGCATTAAGCCCAGATGCTGAAAATATATGTATGAACATTGTGCCTTATATTTGTTGAATATGTTTTACAGCAATTTGACAGATTTATGGCAGCATCAAGGCGAACACAAATTTAGGTTCTGAATTTATTTCCTTCCAAGTTTGATTTCCAGTTCGACTGATGAAATATTATTTCTAGATATCGTTCCAGGTGGTTTAATTCACCTGGACATTCATCCTCCTATATCTTGATCATTTTGCATACTTGTTCGTGTTGTCACAGAGTGGCCATATGCATAATTGGAAAATAAGAGAGTGAAGGCTAATGCTCGTAAGACAATAAATGAACCAGCAAGTCTAACTGAGATCTAATTATAAGCAAATCAAATTTCAATATGTACAGTACATGCAATATATAATGAACAGATTGGGTTAGAGTATCTATTAATCCAAAGGGGCACTATCTATGAAATTGATACTTTACAATTGCAATGGAACCATCAGAGAATTCACCTGCTCCTTGATAAGTTCCTGCTTGTGTGAAATCTGTTGTTGTTTAGAAAGCACTAGATTTGGCTCTGCCTCATTGACAAACTGTTGATTCCATTCAAATTGAGATGTCAGTATTAGTAGCACTAATACAAATACCAATGCCACAGGTCTCGACATCTTCAGCCTCTAGTTCCACTGTACACCTTGAGACATGAAGGCAAGTGTCAAATAAGCTTACTAGAAAACCCCCTTTTAAATTGGATTCCAAGTGCTTGAACTGTCTCTTATACATCTTCAGCTATGGTTTGAAAAACAACCCCAATGAAACAGGATAGGAATATCATTTCAATTTGAAGAATAGTAGGATCATGCAGTAAACTTAAATGGATGTTATAGTCACCTTGTAATGGGTCAAAGGCAGTACAACAGTACTAGTTATGGAGAACATGGGAATCAGGATACATACTTGCCCAGGTTTTGCAAGATCCTGGAATTTTGCTTTGACAATAATTCTGGAGATGTGTTTTCCAATATGCAATGAAACATGTACAAAATAGATACAAATATTTAAAAATAATAACAATACACACTTATAGATATTGAAGTTCACAGAACCAGAACAAAAATACCAGTTTCATCTCTCTACTTAATAAAGAGTAACTTTTCACACTACACAAAGGATGTTATAGTCACCTTGTAATGGGTCAAAGGCAGTACAACAGTACTAGTTATGGAGAACATGGGAATCAGGATACATACTTGCCTAGGTTTTGCAAGATCCTGGAATTTTGCTTTGACAAGAATTCTGGAAATGTGTTTTCCAATATGCAATGAAACATGTACAAAATAGATACAAATATTTAAAAATAATAACAATACACACTTATAGATATTGAAGTTCACAGAACCAGAACAAAAATACCAGTTTCATCTCTCTACTTAATAAAGAGTAACTTTTCACACTACACAAAGCAAATATTTAATTACAAAACAAAACAAAAACAATAGATCTGTTTACAATTAGAATAAACAAGATTCACATAGTGATGTTTTGAAAAATCGAAATGTGTCCAAGTCTATTAAATTGAGGATCAGTTAACTGCACAATAAGTTGAGTTGATTGGAATTTTCAATGCATGTTTCTATGCAGAGGTTTTAATGTTCTTGATAAAAAGCAAGAAGCCATTATATAATCTCACAAATTGTTCAAGTGCAAATTTTATCAAACACATACCAAGTTGGAAATATTTCCTACAAAAATACAGCTAATTACATGAGACAGCGGAAGGTTGGATGGTCCTCAATGCCTAAAAATAGCACATGCACAACATGCCGTCAAAAGCAACATAGCAGGGGTTCTCTAAAGAGACAGCACCCTCCGTTGGTCAATATTTTAAACAATTGTTTAATCATTTTGAAGTGCACACATGTCACTATGTGTGACAAGTTTCTTTATTAGGTGATTGGGTGACCCTCCCATTCAATGAAGTATGCCATCATAATTTGGTTCTATCTTTATTTTAGCCTATGCACTCGTTATAAAGGATAAAATATTGATGGCTTCAGCAGAAAGGATGACCCCTATAACCATTTATGAGAATGAAAGGCCATCTAACTCTCAAGCAATTGTTTTACAGTTAAAATCTAAGTTGATAAAGATTGAATATATATTGAAAATGTTTAAACACAAACAAAAAAGACAAAATATGTCATAAAACGAAAGTGTAAACTAGAAAGGAAACAAGATAAAGACCCTAATTACCCTTAAGGATACAACCGTAACAGATCCAACCCCAGAAACGTGTCTTTCAGTGATCCATTTTCAAGTTTGTTAAGTGCTGTGACCAAAAAATTGAAATGTCTTCTCTTCATTTTTAAACCCATGTAGCCGTTAGATTGTAAGCTTCAAAGAGTTTAGGAGGCAGACCAAAACAATTCTCCAAGTAAATATTAACTTTCAAATTCCAATTCCAGAAAAAAGAGTTTTTCTAGCATAAGAGGCCAACAAAACAATCACATATTGCAATTCAAGTATTTCAATGTGTAGTATCCTCTTCAAATCAAGATATAAGCACAAAATGGAGACAATAAGTTGTAGGGTGTGTCATGTAGGCACTTGTATCCTGCAGTGAAGCCACCAGTCCAGTCTTGCTTGTAACACAGTAATCTTCCTTTCAAATCATTCTTGATACCTCGAAACGGGACAAAAGTTTCCTCCATTTCAAGATGTAACAAGTAGAAGATGGATATAAATTCTTTTCTTCAGCGATTGAAATATGGAAAAAGGGTTTAAGAAAGTAACACAGAACCTAAAAACACCTATATGGAAGTCAAGCAACTGAGATGACAACTACATTGCTATAAGGAATTTTTTTGGACAGCAGTTCACCGTATTTGTTAAAGCCTCAATAACTACAGGGAAAAAATGACCAATATTAGCAGCATCAAAAAGCCTCTTATATCAGATACAGGACAAAACTTGGATCTCCATCTAGACATCAAAATTGAAAACTCAAAATATTTCAACAAAACTGTATAATTACAGACTGAATTGTATTCCTTGTACAAAGGGAACTCTTTGTATTATTTTGTTCCACAAAAGTATATCCTCTTTATATTGTTTCTGAAGCTAAAAGATCAAAAACATGACTAACCAAGTTAACAGCTGAAACATGTTCTATACAGAAAATAATAAGCTTCTCCAGAGAAATTCTGGGGTCAAATTTACACTTGGGAACAAAACTGACTAAAGACGAAGGCGAGCAAATGTGTCCTGAGCCATAGTGTGATTCAGCCAGAAAACTGTATGTGATTTTTCTAGAATTACTTGGATTCCATAGCTAAAGACATACAACAAGAATTTGACTCTCTATATTGGACATCTGCTGTCTGAGACTGCAACTAACAAGAAGCCATCATGTCAAATTGGCTAAGATTGCAACTAATGAGAAGCCATCATGCCAAATACCGTAGGCATGGATGCAGAGAAATTAAGGGGCAAAGATGTAGGCTTCAATTTTGATGGGGATAAGACTCAGACTAAAGATTTCTATCCAAAATCCATTTTCCTTAACAACTCCATCAAAAGTACTGGATATGAAGTCCATCTAGATTGGAAAGCTGTGGGTTTTACTTTTACATGCTGATTACTCTAAGAAAATGCAGAAGTCAACGTTTCACAGCTACTGAATTTTGAGGCATAACAGGGGAAGTTAAGGAGCCAGTATATATGTCTCCATGACAATCTTTTGGGTTATATGTCTCCATGACAATCTTTTCACATGTACCCAACAGAGAACATGATAATTTAAGGCGCAAAGAACGTACTCTGCCCCATGGAGAAATGAAGGATGGATTCCTTATATCTTCCTTGTTCTTATCAAGGCAGAGAAAAGAATATATGGGTTATAAAGTAGAGGGCGCATAAAGTACCTGGCCCTGTTATGCAAAAACTCTGATCAGATTGCCACTGGGGATATCTTAAGCAGATCCTATTTCCGGAACTGGGTTGTCCAATTTTGTTCCACCGCAGGACAATATTGCAGCTTTTGAAGTCGACATTCTTCTTTGTGTGTGCGAGTATGAAGCCTCCCAGGCGAAAGGCGGCCGAAGAAGGCCAGAAAAAGGGTCACTATCATCTCCTTAACTGGTCATCGTCTTTATTTTTTTGATTTTTCAAATGGCAATTATTGGTTTGTGCAGTCAAGACTGTGGAACATTGGCGTTTATATTTGCTACTTCTTTGCTTTTGAATGGGGATAATGCTCTCGCATTGCAAGGCTGGGTTTTGTTTTTTGTAGTTCTGTTATGGCTCATGAATGGGTGTGCTTATGGATTGAAATTTAAGAAAAATATGGGCTTACTGTAGCATATGAATGGGATGCATCCAAGCATTGAATTTTCAGAAGTTGGGTTTATTGTGCATATGAAATGGCATGTGTTCATGCTTTTGAAATTTTACTCAGAGAAAAGAAAAGATGGATTTGGTATTGCATATGAATGAGATGTATTCTTTGTATGTGTTTGGCCATCTATAGAGGTTGCTTGATTTTGGGTAACTAACGTAACCTTTTGATTTTGGATAAATAACTTACTCTAGAATGAAATAAGACATTCAATGTGTTCTTGAAGAGTAATTGCACAATGATCTAGTCCAAGAAAACAAGGTTTTCCACAAACCAATTAACTCTTCTAGAAAAATTTAACAATTCCAATTTAATAATCCTATCGGCCTCTCTTTGTACCTTTTGGAACAATTGGTCTTTGTACCTTTTGGAACAATTGCTAGTTTATACTTATTTTGGAGCAAAAATCGTATAAAATTTTTAACTACTTTCCAAAATCATAATAACTCCGTTCTAAAAGGACAAAATCATTAATATAAATCAATTTAAAATATTAAAAAAATAAAGATGCATTTCCAACGTACAAGATTTCGCACCAAACTCCAGTAGTTGTCGTGACCGTACACTTTATGTCGGAGGGATGGTTGTACACAGCGAGCACTCCACAATTGACATACATAGTGAAAAACGTGTAAACCCATTCTAGCGATAAGGAAGCTGAATATATCTTGAAAAGACGCGTGTCCTTGCTCACTGAAAATTTGATTGATTTTGAAACTATTTTGGCATCCAACGTGAGTAGGATAGCTTTCGTTTCAGTTTGACGTGGTCATAATCTCAACAAACAATATTTGTTATTAACTCGGCATTTAACTTTGACTTGAAGAAACCAACCCATAATATTTTGGCTGGACCTACAAAGCCTTTTGACTCTATAGATATAAAACGCCGGGGCTTAAGAGAAGCACATTATGCGTTTGGTCCATGGGAGGCAAACTTCGTAAAGTCAACGTTTGATTTAGAAGCCTGCTCCTTTGTCCTTGAATTCATGGCCAAAGAACGCGCATGAATCAGTTATAAATACATCTGTATTTCCTCTTTCTCATCACTCGCCTTATATCTCAGCTCTCCATTTTTTCCCACCCACTCTCTCTATCTCAATAAACATATTCCTTCATCATTTTATTTTACTTCCGAGGTACATTGTATTTCGTGTATATTTTCCACTCCATCGAAGCCGAGGCGCTTATTCAAATTCTAACATGGCGGCCACTATGGTGTATGGCACCGTAATATGCATTTTGCTAATCTCTGCGCACTTTCCAACGGTGTTTTCTAGGCCTAAGTTTCTCCACGATATCACGGCTTACTCCAAAATTAAGGACACCACCAATACCAATAAAATATCTGAAGCCTATATCAAAGAAACCCGTAAAACACCCGCCATTGATATTATTCTGTTGAATGATAAGCTTCCAAAGAGTGGTTATACTCCTTCGGCTCCTTCAGCCTGCCATAACATGGTGATAGACACCGTTGGCGCTGCACGTTATAGCTGCTGACGCAGATTAAGCTGATAAATTAATCCATTGTTATTCACTTCACATATTCACTTCACATCTCCGGAACTGTGACATGACATTGGAAATAGCGGTAACCACTAATTAGCTACACAATCCATTCTATAGATGTGATCAAAGATAGTTGCAATTATACCGGTGAAAATCAAGATGTAATTCAGGATTACTCTACACACCCACTAACTTTCTGTGTTTGAACCATAGTTACGAAATTCGAAATTCGAATTCGATTAAATTTGACGGTATAAAAATCAATACGGAAAAAATTTGAAAATATACCTCTTATGTAGAGTAACATATTATTGCTATTTTTTCAAAACTTTATAAAATAAAAATGAATCTTTCCTATAATAATACCATTATTTCCTTATTTCCAATATCAATTTTTTCTGTGTATTTATATTTTTATCTATTTAAGATAATCTATTATTTGTATTCTGAATTGAGAAAACATCTAAATAAAATATATTAATATAAATAACAAAAACTCAAAATTGATAATGAATGAAAATATTGAAATATTTTAAATAATCTCCAAAGAACGTTAAAAACGATACTAATGTGTCCCATGTATAATCCAAGTTTATTCAAGGTAAGTAACTAGATAGATTAATCTTTATGATGAATCACAAAAAAAATAAATACTTTAATTGAATTTCAAAAAAACCAATTTAGATAATAACTGTTATTTAAAACTATATTTTAAAATTTTTACAAAATTTATTTATTTTTATAATTTTTTAATAAAAAACCACCTTTTTAATAAAGAATTTACTATTTTATAATTGAAAATTTTAGATATAAAACTTCCATAACATTTTTTAATATATAAATTATTAGTAAAATTTGTGAATGCTAGGGTAAAATAGATGTTTCTATATATGTATAAATGGTCCCATGAGACAGATGTTTCTATATATATTACGATGGTTGGTTGGATGTTTTTACTGAGGCTGGTTGAATGTTTCTATATATTTCTACGATGGCTGCTTATATTGCTCCGGAGGAACAGAGGGTACGCTTTGCTAAGCTGTTCAAAATCACAAGCGGTAGTGGAAACCAATGCGTATGATGGTTGCTTGCTTATTAACCCAGAAATAGGGGAGCATTGTACCCTTTGCTCAGCTGTTCAGAATTGCAACCTGCCGTGGAGAAATTAACTTTATTGATTTGGTCAACCACAAATACTGTATTGTATCGAAATTAACGTATTAAATGGCGAATCGAATCGTATCAGCGAATTTCCGAACTTTTTTGGCCAATACTGCGGAACTTCGTAACTATGGTTTTAATTGTTTGTATTAATCGATAAATATGAAATTTACCTGAAAGATTGTTGTTTTTTATGGTGTTTGATCCGTTTGCATTAACCCATAAACATGAAATTTACATGAAAGATTGTTGTTTTTTTAAGCAAAGTACTTTCCATAAGCGGAGGTGCAAGTTGAATCTGAGAAATAATTGGTGTACTTAATTCTGTGGTTTATCAATTCTGTGGTTTATCAATTGGCATAGATCTATTTTAAATATAAATTTAATATGAGTTTAGAGGGATCTAATTTTTTTGTGTAAATTTTTTATGAACTTATATTATTTAAATGATGTATATATATATATATATAATTTTTATTTTAGTCTATGACACAAATATTTATATGAACAAATATTTACTTTTGATAATAGACTAATAAAATTACATATCATACTAAACTGTAAAATGAACTTCTGCCAGATTAGATTATCTCTTTTATGGAAAAGTTTTATTGCCCGATTAAATTAGATTAGATTAAAGATTAAATTAAATTAAGATTAAATTCTTTACAACAGCACGGAAAAGTTCATTAATGAAAGCATTCGCGGTGGAAATTTCTTGAATTAATTGGAAAACTCTCTATATTGTTAAGACGCGAAAACGTTGTAGATCTTCTGAGTGATTGATGAATTATTATCTGTTGCTAATCTGGTGTATATACGTTCTGTCTTTTCTTTATTAACTTTTCTGAGCAGCCCTTAATAAAACTTCTCGACTAACGCTTTTAATACATAAAGAGAGAGCCGCTGTCATTCTACAGAGCGGATATCTAAATATAAAAATTAGTGAAGAATACTAATAAGATTTCATGGTATATATATGAAATTAATCAAATCCAGACCCAGAGGATGAAATTCTGATCAGGTTCGTTAACTTTTGTTAAAATAAAATTTACTCAATAAACAAGCCCCCAAAAGTAGTCTCTATGATTTTGATACGCTGCCATTTGCAGTGAGAATTACGTTCAAAATGTTTTTTCAAGTGAGAATTACGTTCAAAATGTTTATTGAATGATCCCAAATATTTTTAGTTCCCCATGCTTTATACGATGAAGAATTCCAAATATTTTTAGTTCCCCATACTTTAGACGATGAAGAATTCAATAGAATTTTTATCTGGTATCAAACCAATTTTTCATTGATGTTTAAACATCATTGAAGGGAACCTACCGAGATATGTTCATGATAGAATTCAAAAATTGTGAGATAAAAAACAAGGTTTTAAGAAGATATTTTATATCCATCATAAACCGTGATTGAATATAAAAGATTTGTTTTGTTAATGAAAAAATAAAACTTTGACCATTTCTATTTAAAAGAAAATGATTTTGTATGAGTTAAAATATTCTATATTATAATTATTGATTTGAAAGGGTATATATCATCAAAGTTAAAATATTAAATTTATAATGTTCTTTTTCTCTACTTTTAATTTATTATTTGAAAATAAGGTTTTAAAGTTTCTTAACCACTAAAACTTATCATCACACTTATAACTAATAAAGTATAACAGAGAAATTATATCAAAAAATAGAAAAAACAAAACCAAAAACTAAATATCAAACCTTACATCATAACAAAAAGCTTCCACGCATTTAATTCCTCCCTTCTCTAAACTCTTAAATGGTAAGTCAACCAACCTTCATTTCTAGTGCTTCTTTAGAAATTGATTAGCTAAGGAATTGAACTATTTACAAATTGATTAGTTAAGGAATTGAACTATTTACAGATGTGGGAAAAGAGTTAGCACTCAAACTTCTCCTTTCACCTATGAAAATTGGTTCATTTAGACTTCTCCTTGCACTTGTTATTTTCCTAACCCACCATCGATTTTAGACTCTCACAAACACTTGCAACTATCTTATGCCCTTATATGGTGTTATTCCCAATAAAAGCCACACGCCAAAGAGCTCAACTCCATTGATTTGGTTTTTTTCTTAGCAATTAACTTCAACTTATTTATGTGACTTGTTAAGGAAGACAATAACACTTACTCCACGCAGACTTGGAATATCTTGGCAAGCTCCATGACCCCTACCTTACGTAGACTTGGAATATCTTGGAATTTTCCATGAAAGGGCTCCTAAGCTTGTTTGTAGTGAATATCAGGCTCACTCAATTAGAAGTCCCATACCTTCATAAACACTTTTTATTCTTTATTATATGATCCTCCCAATCTTGTTTCAACTCCATGCCTATAAAATCTTTTATTTCTTCATAACCAAATACCCCATAACATAAGTAAGATAAATCCCTAAATGTTTTCACAACTTTACCTAAAATTAAGGAATGAAAACATGTGGTTAATGATATGTGGTCTTATTTAGTATCACATTCATTATCTAATTAATTTATATATGCTTTTAAGTGAAAAATAAATATACAAATAATCTATCAAGTGTTTCCTCATTATTTTTGCAAAGAATACATCTCATAGCACATTACTTATGCATTGTTAGATAATTATCCTTAGTCTATATTTTGTTTGCTAAAGCTAATGGAGAAAAGATTTTGGTTTCTAAATGAATTGCTAATTACTAGCGGTAACTTGATAAAGAGGTTTTTAAGAAGATTTCTAATTTCTAAATTAAATAATACCACTAAATCTTTTATACTGCCCATCCTTCTTCATTCTGATTTCATAATTTAGTTTCATAATGGATTACCTATAAATTTGATTTTTTGTCTACATGATTAAATAAACATCAACAGAAATTTTAACTACATTTTCATAATCGATTCCCTATAACTTAGACTTTTTGTCTACTTGATTAAATCAACATCAACAGAAATTTTAACCACATTTAAGGTCAAATTTCTTACAAATAGATTCAATTCTTCATCTTTTTCTCTATGCAAATATTACTCTTATGTCCTCTTCTCACCCTAAGATATAATCTTATGATTACATTATGCATGGTGACAATAGCATATAGTAACCTTAAACATGACTACTAATTAAAAAATTAATTAATATTAAAAATTAATTATATATAATAATATTATTTTAAAATTACTAACCATTATTTTCTTTTAATTAGAATGAGAATTATGTATTTATATGCAAGTTTTTGCTCGGATCATAGCAAATATGGGTAGCTATATCTCCAAAAAAAAAATAAATCTTGACCCTTCTTATCCATCAAAACTACAAAATTTTCTAGAGGGATTCCAAAGTAGACAAAAAAATGAGGTTTTGTAGGTATATACATTATAAAACCGACCCACCAAAAACAAAATTACATATCAATACTATTGATTAATAATGCAATACTTCATAATTGTGCAATGCCAATCCATTTATCTCTCAAGAATATGAGAGGGCTTAATTCATCCATTGATCTTTAAATCTCCAAATCTTATTTTACACCCTTCATTAGCACCTAAGTCTGCATCTTTATTGAGATCACAAAAAATATGGAAATATGATATTGAAGAGAACCCTTCCATTACTTTAATTATTTTCATAATAATTTCTAATTTTCTGTCCCTTGGAGAGGAGCCCTACGCCAAATTCTATGTAAGAAGGAGGGAGTCTCCCAAAACAATGATAGACGCTACCTAATTTTCTTTGGCTAAATAAATCCCTTAGTAGAGTGTGTAAGCTTCATCTTGGTTATTTGTCATGAATTAAAAGCCCCATGAATACTCTACAACTTTAATTTCCTCAGGGCCATAGAGTACTCCTCCCCCTCCCACCACACCTATTAACAATTAATTAACTAACACATAAAAACTAAAATAATTTTTTTTTATCACTAGGTATCAACTCAATAATTTATAATTTTGAATCCGCTAAACCATAATCTCCAACACATTAAGTATTCAATGACTAGTTTGCAACTTAGACATTACAAATGGCATAATTTTCTTAATTACTAATGATTAATCTATTGAGTCAATTAAGCATAATTTAACTTGAGAACCACAATATTTTAAACTACATGATACAAGAATCAAGTTTATTGAAATTTTTCTTTATTTAGGTTATTCATAAGTTTTTATGTCTTATTTTTAAGAGTAATTTTATGGAAACATTTGTTGAACTTATTGTAATTAGAGTATGTCTTTGAACTTTATAAATATCGTTATTGGACTTCTAAGAGTACAACTCAATTTTTTTTGTATCTTTACTTTGTAGATTGGGTTGTTAGTCATTTCAAGGGTTTTGAATGCATTGGACTTACAAATAATTATCTTCCTGATAAGATTTTCTCTTATTGTTTTTGATTTCACATCAACGAATAAAAAAAATGGTTTAACTTGTTGGATGAAATTCATCATTGATGTCAAATGGTGAATGGGTAATTTTTTAGCAATGTTGTCATTGATGTAAAAGCACTAATATTAGGTATGATGTCATAGGTTTGTGATGATCAAGGATGTGATAATAGTTCAAGAAACCCTAAAGAGAAAAAGGGTTTAAGCCCTCAAATGCAAAATTGACAATCAACAAAAAAATCAAGAAAAATATTGTGAAAGCAAAAGAAAACTCAAGGAAGGAAAATATCATCATGTAGCCCTCATCAAGACCTTTCCAATGGCATATGACTCTCCCTCTAACTCCTCACGGTTGAAGAGAAATGATCTTTGGATTTTTGATGCTCCATTTGGATACCCTATCTTTACAAGCATTTTTACTTTATTCACCTAGCTAAAATGGAATTATAACATACACAGTTGGAAAGTTTATTCCAATATATTTCAAAAAGTATATGGACATCCCTATAACTCTTCACAGTTCATGAATATTATTTTTTGAATATTCATTATACATCCATGAGTTGTATAAGCTAGTCCAGCCAATGTACAAGTCACCAGAGTCTAGACCCTGAATGCACTATATATGAGCATGAGGAGGGGGAATTTTAGCAATTATCTATAGGAAAACTCATATATATTAAAATAGGTGAAGAAATGAAGTGTTTATAGGGTTCATATCTCATGAACTGAATGTGAAGAGAGGTTGAATTGGGGATGCTATCTATGGAAGGACTTTTGACACATTTTTAAAGGATTTTGGGACAAATTTCGAAGTTCCTTTTCGAATATTTCTTGAAGAAGTTTGAAGCATATATTGAAGTTATTCTTTCAGAAGTTTTCAACAAATATTGGAGGTTTTCTTGTAAAAGTTTGGAGCAGATCTTGAAGTTATTCCTGTAGAAGTTTGGAGTAGATGTTGAAGTTATCCTTATAGACGTTTGGAGTAGATCTTGAAGTTCTTCTTGCATAATTTTGCTGCAGACCCTGATGTCATCCTTGTAGAAGTCTTGAAGAAAATCCAAGCTACATTTTGAGATAGATAAAATATTTGAGGTTTGTTGCAATGAATATATAAAGAAATTGATTAAAGATATGAATTAGAATATATTTTTTTGCATTGGAGGCTAGAGTTATAGTGGCATATTTATTGGAGCAAATTTAAATTTTAATATGTTTAGGCATAGATAGTAGTGATTATATATTATTGTATTTGGGTTGCTATCCCTAGTATGGGAGCCTAAGAGTTGTTTTCTTTATTTTATTTTTGAAGGTGGCTGAGTGGTGCTTCCTTGAGGATATTTTTGTCTCCTTCCAATGGGAGATGGTAAATCTAGGGTTGTATCCATATATATAACCTATGTTACTTTGATGCGATGTTATTGGTTAATGTTCTTGATATTAAATTGTAAGTAAAAGTGAAATATTGTTTCAACCCCCCTCTCAATATTTTCAACAATTGGTATCAAACTAGGTTACCCTGTAATAGTCTAACCACTGGAGGGAATATCATAATCAAGCATGGATCATATGGATGTCATCTCTTCATGGAAAGTTCCAAAATTTGATGGAAATGATTCTCCGTTATGGACTAGTTGCATTGAAACCTCCTCAAAGGCTATGGGACTGAATTTTTGACTCTTTATTGTAAATGCCTACAAAGTTCCTAAAAATCTTGTAACTGATCCTGAAGAGAAGAATTTTCTGAACTGTAATTCAAAATATCTTCATGCCATTATAGGTGGATTGTCAATAATCATTAAGTCCAGGGTGATATCCTACACCACAACTAAAAAAATTGGGATAAGCATAAAACTTTGTATGAAGGTGATGATAAGGTCAAGTAGGCAAACTTCAAAAATATAGAGCTCAATTTGAAAACCTAAAAATTGATCAAAAAATAAGATATTGTGACCTATTTTCTCAAAGTAGATGTAGTTGTCAACTCCATCAAAGGATTAGGAGAAGAATTTAAAGATCCTTTGATCATACAGAATGTCCTAAGATCTCTTATGTTGAAATATTATGCCAAGGTATCTGCCATAGAAGAAGCCAAGGACTTGACCAAGATGACAATGAAAGAATTACATAGCACTCTTACAATATTCGAAATGTGGATAAATACAAAAGATGGACAATCACATAGAGAAGTATCCTTTAAATCCAAAATAATATAAGAAACAAAGAAATCAAGCTAGAAGAGACACATGGCAATGAATAAGAGATAAAATAAGTGAATTTCATGAGGAAGCCCAAAAGAGAAACCCAAAGAAACAAAGGTAAGTTACCTTTTAAATGTTTTGATTATGGAAAAATAGGTCATTATGCTAAGAGATGTCCTTTTAAGGAACCCATAAAAATCAAGATAATGATCATAATGATGAAGAGGTCAATGATTCATATGATGAATAACCAAATATGAGAATAGATCCTTTTTTAGGACTCAAAAAATATTTAGGGACCAAACAAAAAGATAAAGATCTTTAAGAAAATTAAAAATAATGAAAAGGAAAACAGAAAGCTCAAAAACAAAAAAATAGATGAATAAATTCTCTTTAAAGGACAAACTTTGATTAGAAAATAGAGGTTACGAAGTAATAAAGACTCAAGTGATGAAGAAAGAAGATTGTAATAATGTAGAAGATGAAATTGTGAAATTGAGGGCTGAAGTTGATAAAAACAAAAGGAACTTGAACAACTCCCTAATATTGGATACTATCCTCAATTACAAAAGATCACAGTGCAATAAAATAGGTCTTCGCTATACATGTGAATCTTCAAGAAATGGGGACAAAAGATCCAAGGAAGAACCAAAACAGGTCATGTTGATGATCCCAAGAACACCCATCATAACGATCAACAATGGATTTAAACTCATCCAAGGAAAAACAACTTCATAATATCATCCTACTCTCCCAAATATGTAAACAATTTTCTTGGTCATTATTACTCTTGTGGAAAATTAGGGCATAAAGCAATTCATTATAAAATCAATAAAGGATGCAATTATACAAGGAAAAAAATATAATTATGGATTTCCAAGAAATGACCGTACATCAAGAAATTTACATGGACCTACCAATAGAAACTACAATCCATTTGAACCACTAATGAATTATAATAGTGTGTGCTACGAATGCAATAATCTTGGTCACAAGACATAGGATCACAGGCTTATGAAAGAAAAAGCTCCAATAATTAAAACAGAGAAGTCAACTATGGCACAGGATAAGAAGAAGAAGAAATAAAATTACAATCTAGAGTTTATCACTGAAGATAAATAAGACGATTAGTAAATAGTCAATGAATGCTTGACACATATGACAAGAGATGATAAAAAAAAAAAAATCATCAGCCTAAAAGGAAAAAGAGGTAGTGTTGCATTTGGAGATAACTATTTTGTCAAGATACTTGGAAAAGTTGTAGTAAATATTGGAAGCGAACATATGAAAGCACAAAATGTTTTACTAGTTAAGGACTTGAAACACAATGTTCTCAGTGTTGGAAAAATGTGTGAACAAGGGTATAATCTCTTGTTTAACTCTTTGAAGTATGAAATCACAGAATAAGACTTAGGAAGATTACTTGCGATAGCCACAAGAATACCAAACAACATATATATTCTGGATCAAATAGAACAAAAGAAACTTGCAGCCAAAAAAAAGAGTCATAAGGGTAACATAGAAGGAAAGGATAAGAAGACATAAGTAGTGTTAAGTGCCACATATTTAGGAAGAACAACTCAAAATATATAAGTCACCTTTTTCCAATGATGTCAAAGGAGGAGATAAAAGGAAGTACAACATGGAGACGAAGGAAGTGAAGCTTGTAGACAAGGGGAGGATGATGATAGGGAGAGCATGAGTATTGACATTAATGACAAATGGTTTGACTTGTTGGATGTGTTAGTGTCAGTATTTGCATATTGCCATCAGTGGTCAAAACTCCTCTTTTCATATTAATATTATTGTCTAACTCAAAAATTTTTGTCATTCCACCTAGGTTCTCATTAAAAAAGTTACTCACTGATGGTAGCCCTAGTAAAAAAACATCACTCTCCCTCAAAAATTCATACTTGTCGACCCACCTTCATGTCTTACTGAGCATACATCAATTATGAACGCTCGTTTCGTCATGTCTTTATGTCAGTCAAATCACCATGAAGTCCGATCACTCAAGGTTTCCATTAGGTCTTAGGGTTTCCAAGGTCCACTAAAACACCATCTCCTTCATAAAAGACCAGCAAGTGAAGGAGTAAGAATAAACAAGATTTCATCAGCAAAATAGTTTGTAATTTGAATATTCAAGCAAAAATATAATTTTATGGTTTTAATATGTAATAATTCTCATGGTTCCAAGTGTTTTAATTTCAAATTTCCATAAGAAAAAAGTAAGAATTTCAAATTCATTATCTTTCCAAATCCACCAAGAATATCAAATCAGAAGATCAAGTTCAAAGGTAAATTGTAAAAGACAAGTCAAGTTTGAGAAAGAAAAAGTGGGTCCCAAGACCAATTTTGAAAACTTAAACAAGGTATAAAGGCCATCAAAGACCAAGGGAAGGCTCATTTTCACTCTTATACATCGATTTCTCACTCACCTACACTCCATTGACTTTTTCCCATGCCCATTCCTCTCATTTCCCTTCCTAGCGTTTTGAGGGAATTTTTCTTGGTTTCATGACCTCCATGGTTAAATAATCAACAAAACTTATATCTTGATGCTCTTATGCCTTCCCATATCCTTAATACACCTTCCTAAACACTTCCCATCAGTCCTATCCCTCAAAATCATCATTTTTCTACAAACCCTAGCCTATTGCTACACTTTTGACACGTTTCTAGACTAGGCCTATGTTTTTCCCTTTTAGACCCCTTCCCCTCATTCAATCCTTGAAATTCTAGTTTTTCCTACTTCATAACATCCCTCCCTACCTCCAAAAATTTTCCTAAGAATTTAGAAGCCCATACACCTTACATCTATACTTAGTTTATTTTCTTCTTTTCCCAAGTACTTTCATTCATTATAACACAACACTTAAACATTCATCAGCATTAACCATAAATGCACAACAGTATAACTAGGGGGGTAACTCCCTGTAATGAGTCTACCCATAATAATAATATATATGTAAGTTACAATCCTGAGGAAACCCCAGATTTACACTTAGAATATTTTTTACATTCGTCGGCACAATGCATTCAGCCAGCTCATCGGCACGACCACACGGTCGTCTGAACGACTCTCAGCCAACTCCTTGTTTGCCTCTGCACGTTCACCCGAGCACGTTCTATTCAGCTCATCTAACTTGCTCTGCACTCCCATCAAACGCCCAGCTCGCCCACCAATGAGCGCTCTTCACCGACCACACAACTCGCCAAGTCTTCGCCAGCGAGTTGTTCACTGTGCACACCTATTCAAGACTTCACCCGAACCACCATTCACCAACTCATGTCATTTGCTCGGATGCCTTGCTGCACTGTGGAATGACCTTGAACAATCCTACCCGAATTCCCTCGAATGACTCTGCATGAATTCCCTCGAACAATCTTGAATGACCTTGCCTGAACACCCTTGAACAACTCTGCAAGAATGCCCTCGAATGGCCTCGAACGACCCTTCCCAAATGTCGTCCAGCAATCCTACACGAACACCCTCACCCGATTTCTTGAATGATGCCCTCGAACGATTTTCTGAACGACGCCCTCGAACGATTTTCTGAACAATGCCCTCGAATGAATTTCCTACGCGATGCCCTTGAATGACTTTCTGAACAAATGCCTTCAAATGACCTCCTGCACAAATGCCTTCGAACAACTTGTTTTTTTTCGGCTTGGGTGCTTCGGCCTTGCACTTTGTCTGGATTTCAAACCAACCATCACACTTTCACCTTGTTCCACCATTGGATGCTTTGAACTATGCGTTGATTCCTTGATGGATGAATGACTCCTCCACACCATCCACTAATACCTTTCACCACCATGGTTGCCTCACGTCAGCTTGCCCATCCGACCTCCATTTAGCCCACCATTTGGAAATTTTACACATCAGCCCATACATTGGGCGCCCCTACCCGGGACTGCCTAACCTTATAAACCTCTGTCCTCTTCGACACTTAGCCATTTTTCGCATATGGCCTTGTGTGTTCAACTCTGCAACTCATGGGTGTTACAGAGAGGATGGAGTCGTCCTTATCCAGATTCTGATAGTAGAGTCAACTAATTAGGAGGAGCAATACAAATTCAACCATGAACATAACTTTGTGAGTAAGCCATCTGATCATAAAAATCTACAGACTAGATAAACTTAATATAATAGAAATGGAATAAACTCAAAACAAAAAGAAATGCAAAGCTATTGGTAAATGAATCATGACACAAGTTATAAGCACCCTGAACTAATTAAAGAAATAAAGTTCACTAGATGTCCGTCCTATCTTAAACATAATACAACCAAGTTCCGGATACACTTGAATTTCTCTAAGACCTTTCTCTATGACCTTAACCAAAGATTGTAGGATGGTTTTATGTGATATTTAATAACATTAAACATATTATACCCAAAAGAAACGATGCCATTTTCATGTGATGATGTCATTTTTATTTGATTTTATAGAGCTTATTTTAATTTTATTCTATACACACCTGATTTCTCAGATATGGCATTCAAAATTTGTTCAAAATGGTTAATAGTTTCTTGAGAACAAAATTTAGGAGAAGGGAAAAGTAAACCTACTAACTATCAATTAAATTATTGTATTTTTTAACCATTCGAAATATTATAAAATATTAATATTAATTTCGTAATGATATATATTGAAAATACCATGAATTAATTAATTTTATATAATAATATAAAATAGATATACATATTAAACCATATAATAACAATTTAATAAACTTCTGAAAAGAAGTAAAAACTTATTTTTAATATTAAAGTAAAGTATTTTTGGTTTTTGGATTTGGTTATGGGTGAGGATAAGAAATCCTTGGTAAATAATACTACGCGTCATGAATTGAGCACCGGCACACACATGTAAGGAACGTAATATTTGTATGTCTCGTAAATTTCAAAATTAAATAAGAATCAGTAAATTATCTTATAAAATTATTACATAATGATTTAAAATACACTACTCTCTGAGGAAATTTAAAAGAGGAGTACTTAAATAATATATATATTGAATATATATATAATTTCATCAAATAACAATTTAGAAAACCTCATTTTAAAAAATTAATAAAATTTTCCAAAAACTTATGTTCACTCATTTTGTTAAAATAAATTTTGCTACCTGAATAAATAAGCCCAAAAAATAGTCTTCATTTTGTGGAAAGACTAACAATAGAAGAACAATTCCATATGATTTTAATATGCTAGCATTTGTAGTTTTATAGTAAGAATTAAGTTTAAAATGTTTATTGAATGATTTTAAATATTTTTAGTTCCCCATGTTTTAGATGATGAAGAAGCCAGTACAATTTTCATCCGTTATCAAACTAATTTATTTTTGATGTCAAATATTTATAGTTCCCTATGTTTTAGATGATGAAGAAGTCAGTAGAATTTTCACCTGGTATCAATCTAATTTATTTTTGATGTTTAAATATCATTGAAGCGAACCTACCAAGATATGTTCATCATAGAATTCAAGAATATATTTTGAAATTAAAAAACAAGTCAAACTAGTTTATTTTTGATGTTTAAATATCATTGAAGGGAACCTACCAAGATTTGTTCATCATAGAATGCAATAATGTATTTTGAAATAAAAAACAAGGTTTTTAAGAAAATATTCCATATGCATCATAACCCGTGATTGAATAACCATTTCTACTGCCATTATAAATGGTTTGTTTTATTAATGGAAAGATAAAAGTTTATTTTTTTATTTAAAAAATAGAAATGATTTTGCATGAGTAGTTGAAATATTTTATATTATGAAATGTTAATTTTTATTTTTTATTTTTTATATAAATAAAATATATATCTTTTTATCTCATCAAATTCAAAATATCAATTTTATAAAGAAAAATTAATAATAATAATTTTCTCTCTTTCTCATTTACTACTTCATAATAATATTTTAGAGTTTTTTTTTGGACTAAATTGTGTCATTATACTTACAATTAATAGACTATAGCAAAGGAACTATATCAAACAACAGGAAAAAACAAAACCAAAAACTAAATATTAAGCCTTGTATCATAACAAAAAACTTTCACACATTTAATTGCTCTCTTTCCATAAATGGTTAGATGGTAACTTGACCAATCTTCATTTCTAGTGCTTCTTTGGAAATTGATTAGTTAAAGAGTTGAACTCTTTATAAATATGGGTAAAGATTTAGCACTCAAATTATATCTATACATTGGGTAGGTATATCTCCAAAATAAAATCTAGAGCTCTCTTATCCATCAAAACTACAAATTTTTCCAAAAGGACTCCAAAATAGACCAAAAAAAATGAGGTTTTATAGATATATACCTTATAAAACCGACCTACTAAAAATCAAATTTACATATCAATATTATTATTGATTAATAATGCAATACTTCATACTTGTACAGTGCCAATCCATTTAGCTCTTAGGAATAGGAGAGGACTTAATTCAACTATTGATCTTTAAATCTCCCAATCTTATTTTACATCCTTCATTAGCACCTAATTTTTGCATCTTTATTGAGATCATAGAGAATATGGAAATATGATATTGAAGAGAACCCTTCCACTACTTTCCTAATTCCTTTCACAATAATTTCTAATTTTTTGTACCTTGGAGAGGACCCCTCCATCAAATTCTCAGTAAGAAGGAGGGAGACTCCAAAAACAATGATAGAAGCTACCTAATTTTCTTTGTCTAATTGAATCCTTTGGTAGAGTGCATAATCTTTTGATATTGGCTGTTTTTAATGCATTCAAAGCCCCATGAATACTCTATAACTTTAATTTCCATAGAGTACTCCTACCCTTCCCACCACCCCTATTACCATTAATTAACTAACACATAAAAATAAATAGTATTTTTTTATCACTAGCTATGAACTGAATAATTTATAATTTTTAAGCCATTAAACCAAATGTCCAACACATTAATTATTCAATAACTAGTCTGCAACTTAGTCATTATAAATCCATAATTATCTTAATTACTAATGATTAATCTATGGAGTCAATTAAGCATAATTTAACCTGTCAGCCATAATATTTTAAACTACAAAATGCAAACTAAATGATACAAGAATGGAGTTGATTAACATTTTTCTTTAATTAGGTCGTTGATAAGTTTTATGTCTTGTTTTTAAGAGTATTTTTGTGGAAACCTTTGTTCAAATTATGGTAATTAGAGTATGTATTTCAACTTTATAAATATGGTCATTGTACTTCTTAGAGTACAAGTAATTTTTTGTATTTTTACTTGGTAGATTGGACTATTAGTCATTTCAAGGGTTTTCAATGCATTGGACTTAGAAAAAATTATCTTCTTGATAAGATTTTCTCTTATTAATTTTGACTTCACATCAACAGAAAATGCAAAGGTTTTGACTTGTTCGATGAAATTAAACATTGATTTCAAACAGTGAATGGTTCATTGTTGAGTAATGTTGTCATTGACGTCAAAGCCCTATTATTGAAGATGTTGCCATAGGTTTGGGATGATCATGTGATAATAGTTGAAGAAGCCCTAAAGAGAAAAAGGGTTTAAGCCCTCAAATGCAAAACTGATGGTCAACAAAAAATCAAGGAAAAGTTGGTCAAAGCCAAAGTGAAGTCAATAAAGGATTATATCATCATGTATTCCTCATCAAGACCTTTCCAATGGCATAGGGCACTCCCCATAACTCCTCACAGTTGAAGAGAAATGGTTTTTGGATTTCATATGCTCCATTTGGATACCCTATCTCTGAATACATATTTAATTCATTCAACTAGCTCAATAACTTGCATGTTTAGAAAGATTATTACGATATATTTCGAACACTATATGGAACTCCCTCTAACTCTTCACAGTTGAGGAGAAATTATTTTTTGAATATTCACTATAAAAAAGGAATATATTGCCACCTATTTTCTTAGAGTATATGAAGTTGTCAACTCCATCACAGGATTAGGAGAATAATTCTTTAAGATCATTTGATCGTACAAAAGGTCCTAATATATCTTCCCTTGAGATAGAATGTCAAGGTATCTGCCATAGAAGAAACCAATGAGTTGACCAAGATGACAATAGAATAATTACACAACACTCTTCCAACATTCGAAATGAGAATGGATATAGAAGATAGACAGTCATATAGAAGTCCCCTTTAAAGCCAAAAATAAGATGAGAAACAAATAACTAGAGCTAAAAAAGGCACAAGGTGATGAATTAGATATAGAAGAAGAAAATTTCATTAGGAAGCTCAAACCCAAAAAATCAAAGGTAAGTTACATTTTAAATGTTTCGATTGTGGGAAAATAGGTCATTATGTTAATATATTCCATTTTAAGGAACCCATGAACATCAAGATAATGATTCAAATGATGAATAACCAAATATGAGAATAGATTATGTTTAGGGACTCAGAAAAGATTCAGAAACCAAATAGAAAGATAAAGATCTTCAAGAAAAATAAAGAATAATGAAAAGGAAAATAGCAAGCTAAAAACCAAAACAAAAAATGAGATGAATAAATTTTCTCTTTAAAGAACCAAGTGGAAGTAGAAAATAGAGTTGAGGAAGTAATAAAGACTCAAATGATGAAGAATGAAGATTGTTAAAAGATAGAAGAGTAAATTGTGAAATTGATGGTTGAAATTGATAAAATCAAAAGGAACTTAAATAGCTTGCTAATATTGGATAATGCTATAAATTGTGAAATATCACCATACAATAGAATAAGTCTTGGATATACAAGTGAATCTTCAAGAAATGGGGACAAAACTTCCAATGAGGAAACCAAAACAGGTCATGTGGATGATCCCAAGAACACCCATCATAAGGATCAACAATGGATTTAACCACCTCTAAGGAAAAGAAACTTCATAAGATCATCCTACTCTCCAAAATATGTAAACAATTTTCTTGGTCATTATTACTCTTGTGCAAATTTCTAGCATAAAGAAATTCATTGTAAAAGCAATAGAGGATGCAATTATGCAAGGAAAAAATGTGATTATGGATTTGAAAGAAATGATCTTAGATCAAGAAATTTTCATGGACCTTGGTGGGCTCTAGTATTACAGCAATAATGCTGCAACTCCTGGGACTCCCTTATTTACTTTTATCAACTCGGTAGTTCGTAACAAACTTGGAAGCGACGGTGCTATATGCACAAGTACTAGCTCTTGTCGCGGTTGTCACTTGATCAGCTGGCACAAGTCCGCTAGGAGCTTAAGCCAGCTTCTATGAGCTCTTAGAAGAAGCTTTTAAGTGATGGATCAAAGCTAACTCAAAGGAGGCTAACCTACTTGCAAAAGGAAACTAAAAAGCTAAAAGGAAATGCAAACCCTAACAAACCCTAGTTTTACCAACTAGCCCTACTGATGCATGAAAAAGGATGAAAGCTACTGAAAAAGATGTCATTGATTCTTTGGAAGGTTAAGTGCATGTGTCTAGGCTACTTCTGAAGTGAAAAATTAAATGAAACATCTTTTTGTATTTTTTAGTAAGTTGGCAGAATTATTATGCATGTGCTTTAACTATTTTTGACTGTGCAGAGGTGGATTGGCGAAAGGAAATGGAGTAGGCGATTGCAGGAGGCTGGGAAGGTGAAAAGAGGGCCTAAGGGGTCCATAGCACCCTTCCAAAGAGTTTCACAGTGATTGGATCTCAAGAAACCGCTCTCGTGAGCTTCTATAGGAAGTCTATAGGGGTTCTACAGGATGTACTGTAACTTCTACAGGATGTTTCTACAGGATGTTCCGAAAGAGAATTTTGAAGGGTTGATGGTGGCAGAAAGGTGAAGAAGTGGGTATGGAGGTGAGATAAGTGTGTGAGGAGTTCTAGGACTTGGTGATTGAGGTTGAAGAGTGGTTAAGGGGATTGGGTTGGTTCGAAGATAGGAGAAGCAATGTTGCGCAAGAATGTAGGAACTAGGGAAAAGTGAGAAAACATGGAAAATGAGAGGCAAGAACCCGAGTTGAGGACAAAGTAGGTTGAATTGATGGGATAAGGATAGGGGAGGAGGTATCACAGGTGCTCTGCACGTTATTCACCAAACTGATTAAACGAAGACTAGGAAAACCAAGGATCTAACTACTTTAACCTAATTTGACCTAAATACCAGAAATCATGATGGACAACAGTGTGTTGGCAGAAAATCATGTAAGTCAACTACGAAAACCAAGCAAGAATGGATCCAAGCATGTAACCACAACTGGTACTAACTTTTGCATCTAAGAATCTAACACTAGCAATCGCATGAAGAAGCAAGAACAGTGTTTATATGGCAGCAAGGGCACCTTGGTCTCAGCTCATGGTCCCAAGGAGGGAGAGGTGAGATTAGGGGTTACTTGATAGCCCTTTTCGAAGATATTTTCTATTACCAACCTATTAAATCGACTTGAAACATGAACAACTATTTCTATCACCAAAAATGGACTAAGTAACCGAACAAGATTGTAACCTACTAGCAAAAATTAATTAAAGGCAGCAAAAACAATATAACAGTACACAGAGGAGGTCCTGGCACTTCGGTTGGGCCCAACCCCAAGAGCTAGAAGCTCCTAATAAGAAGCTCAAAACTAAAGCAAAATGAAACTGATCTCCATTATTCAGTAAATAACCATGTCACAGAAATGTTTACAGCAAAAGCTCCACAAATGAGCAAAAAACGGAGCAACACTAGAGTGAAAAATACAAATGTTCAAAAAGTAACCTACAAAGGCTAGAAGCCTTCCTTCTTATACACTACAATGGCCTCCAACAACCCTCCTTAACTCAAGGGGCTCAGCTGCTCAAACTGCCAGTGATCAGTTACTTTACACAAAATTGCTCGGCTGCCCTTGGGAATCATTTTTGGTGGCCTGCTGAACTCTGAGCTGATGGTGGAGAATTCGAGGAAGGGGCCATTTAGTGCAGGAGACACCCTTCCTATGAATCCTCACCCTTGTTCCATCGTGCTTGGCTGTCATCTGACTCATAAATGCTTGGCCTTGGTCCAAAAGTTGTCCAAAAATCTGCAATAACCACGTGTTAGCCTTCTTGGTCAAGTGACTATTCTCATTCATTCAATTAACATAAATATACTAAAAAGCATGCATAAACTATGAAAAATGGTGGATTGATGAAGAACAATTATGTAAAATGAGCCCAATAAGTTACCCAATTTTGGGGCTCATCAGACCTACCAATAGAAACTATAATCCATTTGAACCAATAATGAATTAGAATATTTTATGCTATGAATGCAATAATCTTGGTCACGAGGCATAGGAATGTAGTCTTATGATAGAAAAAATGTCCAATCATTAAGAAAGAGAGGCCAACTATGACATGAGAGAAAAAGATGAAAGGAAATTGCACTCTAGCATTTAGTGTCAAAGATAAAGAATACGACTATTACATAGACAATGAATTTTTGACACATATGATAGAAGATGAAAACAAAAATTTGATTTGCCTAAAAGGAAAATGAGGCAGTGTTGCATTTGGAGATAAATCTTTTGTCAAGATACATGGAAAAGGTGTAGTAAGTCTTCGAAGTGAATATGTGAATGAACAAAATGTTTTGCTAGTTAAGGATTTGAAACAAAATCTTCTCAGTGTTGGAAAAATATGTGATCAAGGGTATAATCTCTTTTTTGAATCCTAGAAGCGTGAAATTAGAGAATAAGAGTCAGGAAGATTTCTTGCAATATCCACAAGAAGACTAAATAACATATATATTCTAGATCAAACAAAACAAAAGAAACTTGCAACCAATAAAAAGATTCATTAGGATAACAAAGAAGGGAAGGATAAGAAGTCATAAGTAGTGTTAAGTGCCACATAATCAGGGAAAAAAACCAAAAATCCATAAGTTACCATTTTCCATTGATGTTAAAGGAGGAGATAAGAGGAAATGCAACATGGAGACAATGTAAATAAAGCATGGAGATAGGGGGATCATGATGATAGGGAAGCATGCGTATTAACATCAATGAAAAATGGTTTGACTTATTGGACAAAAGTTCTCATTGATGTCAAAGGAGGAGTGAGTCATTGTTGATAAATGTTGTCAATGATGTCAAAGCCCTTATATTAGGGATAGTTCCCTAGCTTTGGGCTGATGAAAGAATATTATAATAATTCAAGAAGCCTAAAGAGAAAAAGGGTTTAAGCACTCAAATGAAAAATTGACAGTTAACAAAAAATCAAGAAAAATGTGATCAAAGACAAAGAAAATTGAACGAAGGAATATATTATCACGTAGACCTCATCAATACTTTCCAATGGTACATGACACTCCCTCTAATGCCTCATAGTTGAAGAGAAATAATTTTTGGATTTTTGATGCTCCATTTGGATACCCTATCTTCGAAAGCATTTTTACTTCATTTACCTAGCTTAAATGGAATTATAACATAAATGGTTGGAATGTTAATTCTGAGACCTTTCCAACATTATATGGAATTCCCTATAACTCTTCATGGTTGAGGAGAAATTATTTTTTGAATATTCACTATACATTCCATGAAATGCACAAGTCATTCCGACCAGTGAACAAGTCGGCCCAGTTAGTGGACATCTCAACCTAGTCTAAACCCCAAATGCACTATATATGGGCATGAGGAAGAGGCATTTTAGAAATTCTCTCAAGAAAAAATTGGATTTGTTGAAACAAGAAAAGAAATGAATTGTTTTTGGGTTTCATATCTCATGAAACATAAATGAGGAGACGTTTTTTTGAGGAGGCTATCTATGGAACGACATTTTGCACATTTTTAAAGGATTTTGGCATGGATTTTGAAGTTATTTTTTGCATCATTTTTGTAGGATGTTCAAGCATATCTTGAAGTTATTCTTGTAGAATTTTGGACAAGATCTTGAATTTATTTTAAAGGAAGTTTGGAGTAGATCTTGAATTCATTGTTGTAGAATTTTGGAGCAAACCTTGATGTCATCTTTGTATAAGTCTTGAACCGTATTCGAGTTACATCTTAGGGCAAATCAACAGTATTTTCTAAGACAAATTTTCTAAGGGAAATTTGAGTTATTAAAAGCACGATTCAAGGTTTTTTTCTATGGAATATCTAAAGAAGTTGATTGAAGATATGAATTATAATCTATTTTTTTGTGTTGGAGGTCAGAATTATAGTGGCAGACTTATTGGAGTAGATATGAAGTTGTATATGTTTAGGAAAAAACGGCAGTGATTGTATATTGTCGTATTTGGGTCACTATCCCCAGTACAGAAGCTTAAATTTTTTGTTTTTTGCTTTTTCATTGAAAGTGGTAAGTTGGTGTCAGGGAAAGAAGTTATAGATTTCTTTAAAAGATTGACACCTCCTTCGAGTGAAAACTAGTAAATCTATGGTTATGAACTATTTTCTTTTGTTATTTCCTAACTAATAGAATTAAATAAGAATAATTGAAGATTGTTGATCATTAATTCCATCTCACCTTGAGTCTTTATAGGTTTTTTTATAAATTAAGATATCGTTTTTATCCTAGAACAACATATTATCATTTACGCTCTAAAGGTTGTGACCCTAATCTTCTGGACCATGCAAGGTTAATCATAATGGTTATTATAATTATTTTATGTTTTTTGTATTATACGTCAATCGAATTGATTAACACTTTTATTTTATGTTATTTTTGGGATTTTATTGAATATTTTAAATTATTTATTTATATATTTTAAATATGATATATAATATTATGATAATAAAAAATGATATTTGCTTTATTTATTAATATTTATTTTAAAACACAAAATAAAAATATTAAAATAATTCAGTCATTTTTCTTTTAAAATTTATAAGAAAAATACAATACAATTATAATAAAATTTAATTAAACTACGAGGCTAAATGAAAATAGATTCATAAGCCTCTCCGGACATTACCCTCAAACCAACCAAATCCTTCCTAATATATTTCATATACTCTCCAAATGTTTTAACTAAATAATATTAACGTCCCTAAGGAGGACTATCCTCTTTTAGTTGTTTGTGGAGATGGGATTCTGGTCACATGAAGACGGCGAGATTCTATCCCCTTTCCTTGTTTTGATTAATTCATATTTATTTTTGAGAACTAATTCTGGTTTATCGTGAGAAGAATTTTAGTAGTCAATTTGACTAGTGGAAATTTAGGGTTAATGTTCTACTCCTCATTTAATTTTTCCAATTTCAATTATAAAGAGATTTCAATTTTTCCAAAATCTAATTTCATAGACTTTATGGAGATTTGAGATGATATAACTTATTTTAGCTATTAGTTTTGGTAATGATAGATTTGATAATGATTCAAAGGGTAGTTTTGATAATGATTCAAATATTTGATATGATTCATATGCTATGGAATTTTTAAGTTTATATTTTTTATTTGGGGTTTAAAAAATTGGTAGCATATTTGAGTTACAGAATAAATGTGTATTATTTAGTGTAACTTTAGATTTTTAGTATTGTTCATATGTGATATGCTTAGATCATTTTTAACTTTGATTCCCTAACTTATTTACTTTAACAAATTTAATATAGTTGCACTGATGCTATCTTTATGCCTTGTCTTTTTTGATTTTTATTTCATTTTTTTTCCTTATTAATAGGGATAGAATTCAAACATGTAATGACATGGATTGTATAAATTATTACAAGAACATAAACTTATAATAAAAAAGTATTAATATTACTTGATGATTTCCAGTAGTCAATCCGTAGAAAAATCTTAAGAAATATCACTTGCAATTGCATGGGATGAATAAATTTGTATGAAGACATGAACTCATAAGGAAGCAATCTATGGAACTTACATGATGGTTTTCAATGGATAATAATTGAACCCATCTTCGTATCAATATTTTTGTTGTTTACATCATGATAGCTAGAGGGTTTGAAGTCGGGAAAATGGGAAAGATCACCAACACGACCTTTGGTCTTCTAAGCATGATCATAATTAGAAAATTGTATAAAAAGACTACTCATTGATGGGATTGATTTTATATATGACAAGTAGTCAATATTTGTGCTATATATATAACATAGATCTCTTACACTTATCCCTTTTCCCCATAACTTAAATGGATGTGAATATTGACCATCCGTCCAATAGGGATCCATGACAATACAACTATGAACCAACATGTAGTATAATTAAAGATTATAAGGTATGGTTTGAAACACTCAACATTATATGCACAAAAAAATAATCGAATGCATCAATTTTAGTTGTACCTCTTTCCATTACAATGTTCATATGTGATTTTTTTAAGTTGATTTCCTCATAGTTTGGCTCACATAATTGATGGACCAACTATATAATAAGTTTTTCCTTAACAAGGTTATCATTTCTATTCAACAATGCCTCTTATGTTATCAACAATTTATTAAAAATAGGCAAACAATCCAAAAAAAAAAAAGATTTCATGGAATGGAAATTAATTATCTATTTTATATTAATTCTACAAGTATTCACTGATGATAATATTTTACAAATCAATTACATCTTGAACTACAAATTGTAGAAAAATGGTGGAATGCAAACCTAACGAATGCCATCAATAAAATAAATTTTCTTCTACATGTAATCAATGTTCCTCTAGATAATGGAATCGCGTTTGCAATAAAGGAAATTATAAGTGACGTTACTTATAGTTTCGATTGTGTCAAAGTTAACAACTAGACCAAGGATTTTAGAAGTTGTCGTGTTATCTTGGAAAAAATTAATTTTTTAATATCATGGAGATTCTTGCAAATTCACCAATTTATCTTCTACCAGAGACATGCCTCATAACCAATGTATCCCCATATAGACTTAGTTTCACTTAACAAGTGATACAACTGTTTTTATCAAACTCTTTAGTTCTAAAGGAAGATGAGAGGATACAAGCTAAGAGCCATATATAGTGAGGAAGAAGGCTAAGCAAAGTGTTGCATTGCTAAATAGAACAATTGAGGCATTAACTATAGTGACAACCATCAAGTTGGAAATGGAAAAATAATGAAAATGGTTCCTCAGTAAGAAGGCAGAAGACATTTTTGAGCCAAATTACTTAAAATAATTCACTTCATGAGAATACAACCTTTGGTTGTAACCTAAACAAATCCCACCTTAACTCTATACTCTCTTTCATTTCTCTAGATTTTTCCTCTTCTTCATAGTAAGGTGTAACTAAATTCTTGTTTTGATAAGTAGTTCCAAAAGACAATTTACTTTTTATTCATTTGGTATTAGGAAATAAGTCAATACAAGTATTTCACTCCAATATTAGTTAGTTAACTTATCTACTAGGTTGAACAATCAACTAAAATCACATTTTTTTAAAGTCTTATTCATATTTCCTTAGCTAATACTAGTATCTCATGCAAGTATTAATCAATTAACTTATCTATTAGATTGAATAAACCACTAAAAATTCATGGTCTTTAAATTATTATTCATATTCCCTTCTGTCTTCAAGGACTCAACTTGATCCATGAAATACTATGAATGTTCCACTAGACAACTCACATAACAGATTTGACAAAATTACGCTTAAAATCTGAAATCTACGCTACGAGGGTTAATTTTGTGTTTGATTTCTAGATTCCTTCTTTATTTCATTATGATCATGTGTGCAATAGATAAATATACAAAAAATATAGAATAATGAAATAAAATGCAAAATCACAAGTGAACACAAGACATAACCTAGGACACCTTTCGAGACAAAACCAAACTATAAGTTAAGGCTACTTTGCTCTCATTATCTAAATCGAAAATGGATGCAAGTACAAATAAGTGTGGCATGTGTATTGTGTGCTACTATAGTACACGAATCCTCTATGTTTTCTCTCTCCATGTCTACTCTTGGCTAGTTTTCTCATCTATGAAACAAAAGTTATCAAATAGAATGGAATACCTTCTCCTCCTAGTGGCCTAGTTATAACACAACTTGATATCCTATTAGTGGTTAGGTTTAACTCATTCAACTCTTAACTAGAGATAGAATATTCTCTTTGATAGAGTATTCTTCATTATAATCATGTGGCTGGCCAATTTTCCACGAATAATGGAGGCTGACATGTCATCCTTTCTAATTGTAGCAGTCAAAATAAGAAGGTCAAATTGTGAGTGGCATATCTTTTGATTGCGGACTCCTATTGAGGTTATTTTTGTGTCATTGGAAAGGTATCTATGTTTATAATAACACACATTTTTTCCCCTTATTTTATAAAATTTTACCCTCAAAAAAATCCATTTGATGCCTCAAAGTTCTCTTGAAACGTTTCAAACCTGAATTCACAAAATTGGGTCCCATTTATAAAAACCATCATGTCAGCTTATTCTTCCACTTTTTCCACTCTGAAAGATTCAAGATGGATGGCATGCAATATAATAATCCAATATAGATCACACCTCCCTACTTTTGGAGGCTTTTGGTCCCAAAAATCTTATAATTAATGAGGTGAGGAAGTTTTCCCTCCAGCTTCTCTGAGATGTACCATTTAGTTATTCTTAGATTCCATCATTTCAACCTAATATACCAAAGGTCATGCTACCTCTCTCTTATATTTAAGGACCTCTTTTACAAAATTGTATCATCTCTCAACTTTTCTTGAAAATGTGGTGCCAAATCCTCAATACAAGCTAGAATCTATTCCTCTTCTTGATTTAGAATGGAAGGCTCATAGAGTTTTACATTCTCTACATTCACCACTGAGTCCTCGCTCTAAACACTATTTTCATCGCTCTTATTCCTATAGAGGAAGATTCTATCACCCCTGACAAGTACAGGCCGATTGCTCTTTGTAATGTAATTTACAAAGTCATATCTAAAGTGATCGCAAATCGGCTAAAGCCCCTCTTTCCCCTGCTTATCTCTCCGGAACAGTCGGGCTATGTGGAAGGGCGTTAGATCATGGATGGTATTCTTCTCATGCACGAGATAATACACTCCCTCAAGAACACCAAGCAGGCAGGTATGCTTCTCAAACTGGACCTCTCTAAGGCTTTTGATAAACTCAGCTGGACCTACATTTAGCATATGCTTATAGCCTTTGGTTTTTGTTCTATGTGGGTGCGATGGGTCATGAGTCTAATCACCACAACTCAATTCTCCATCCTCGTCATTGGCATCCCCTCTCGGCCCTTCAAACCCTCTAGAGGGATCAGGCAAGGTGACCCCCTTTCCCCCTTCCTCTTTGTCCTAATGGCTGAAGGTCTAGGGCGTCATATCACAAATTCCCTCCACTCTCATCAGCTCAAAGGCCTATCTGTTCATAACACCCCTGCTAACACCCACCAGCAGTTTGTCGACGATACTATGCTTTTTGGTTACCCTTCGGTCCAGGAAGCCTCCCGATTCAAAGCCATGCTTAATGATTTTTCAGAAGCCTCTGGCACAAATATCAACTGCGCCAAGTCGCAGATTTTCTTCTTTAACACTCCACCCTCAGTCAAGAATGCGGTTGCCCGCATCTTAGGATTCCCCTCTGCTACCCTCCCCTCCAAATATCTGGGAGCTCCGTTCACGGCCTCAGCCATAAAGCATTCTTCTTGGCGATCTCTCCTTGAGAAGCTCGAATCTCGCCTTAACCTCTGGACTCACAGAACTTTAAATCTTGTCAGTCGAGTGGTGCTCATAAAATCGGTCCTTCAGGCTATGCCTCTCTATCTGTTCTCAATCTTAGCAGCGCCGAAGTGGGTAATAAAAAAAATAAGGAATCTTCAGCGTAGCTTCCTCTGGGGCAGCTCGGCAACCAACCGTAAATGGGCTCTTGTAAAATGGGCCACTGTCTGCACTCCCAAAGCCAAAAGGGGGCATCAGACTGAGAGACCCAGAGCATAGCAATTCCATCATGAGTGCAAAAATTTGGTGGCAATGGGTCACTAATCCAGATAAGCCCTGGGTCAAACTATGGACAGCCAAATACGCCAACAACAGACCTCAGGAGGAACTCATCAGGTTCACTCCCAACGTCAAGGGCTCACTAATGTGGAGCGCTGCCAAACAACACTACCAATTAATTCAAAAGCACAGTTTCTGGGAAGTGAGGAATGGCAGAACAGCTAGATTTTGGACAGATGCTTGGAACCAGATGCCAAAGCTCAATAGTGTTCTGCACCCAGCTCCAGAACTCAACAGGCAGGAGCAGCAACATGAAAAGATCCAACAGTACTGGCTGCAGGATGCGGCGCACAACTTCAGGCAATGGAAATAGGGTAATCAGCTAATCTATAACACAAACCTTCAAGATGCTGAGCAGCTGGAGATGGAGCTTCGGAAAAGAAACATCAGATATGATGAGGGAAATGACATCCTTCGATGGGGATACCAACCAAAATGTACCTTCACTCCTTCCGAGGCATAAAAAGTAATAAGCAACATCACCACTCCTTCTGATCCAATCTGGCGCAAAATATGGGAGCTCGATTCCTGGCCCAAAGTCTCTCACTTCCTTTGGCTGGTTGGACACAAAAGGATACTCACATGGGATAAATTAAGAAGAAGAAACTTTCATGGTCCATCCATCTGCCATAATTTCAAGCATAATGAGGAAACTCTCCAACACCTCTTGGACGCATGTCCCTTAGCCAATCAGCTATGGGAAAAGGCAAGCTTCAGATGTCAAAGAAGATGCAGAATGGAGAACGACATAATCAGCTCTTTAAGACATTGGACCCAGAAACCTTACAAAAGTGAGCTCCTTAATTGTTTATGGAGCATAATCCCAGGTCTAATCCTCTGGAGTCTGGAAGGAAAGAAATAAGTGAATATTCAAAAACCAATGCTCTCCGATCGAGGACATATGGAAGAGGTTTTGTAGGAATCTCAAAGAAACACTGTTGCTTCGACCATGGACGCAGGAGGATCTTCCATCTCTACACAATGAGAAAAGTATTCTAGACAATTGGCAATTGCAACTTCCTCAGGAACTTCAGAAGAACGGCCCGGTCAAAAGTAGCAACATCAACAAAGGCAAATGGAAGGCTCCCCCAAAGCACTCCTATAAGCTCAACTTCGATGGAGCCTCCAAAGGAAATCCTGGAATTGTGGGTTTCGGAGGAATCTTAAGAGATCATGAAGGCACTCCCATGCAGATTTACTTTGGAAACATAGGCTGGGATACGAACAACTTAGCAGAGTTAGAGGGTCTCTGGCAAGGACTCACTCTCTCTTGGAATCTCAACCTTCAACCCCTAGTTGTGGAAGGAGACTCCCAGATACTCATTAAGATGGCCAAGTGCCTCCAAAATGGATCTCAAGCAAGGAAAATCGCCACTAGTTGGAGACTTGAAGCAAGGCTGAAGGACATTGAACAATCGCTTCGCAGTAACAGAGCCATCTCTTTCATGCATACTAAAAGGGAAGGCAATAAGGTTGCTGACCTCTTTGCCAATATAGAAGTTGAAAATGCCAACACCCTTCTCAGTGGCAATACCACCATAATTCCAAATAATGCAAAGGTTCAGGAATGTGCTAGCCTGATCCAAAGTGATGCAGCGACCGCGGATGCGGGTGAATGGACGGGTGTTAGTGAGGAGCCACATGACAGCCATGTGCTACCTCGTGCCTAAGGAAATCATTCAAAGCACTCCTCGCCGCCATGGAATGTTTGTACAGAGCGAGAGGCAGGCATTCAATGCGAAGTCTGGCGAAATGGATGGTGAAATGGCGAGACTACAACTTGCAGTTATGGCGAATAGGTTCCGAGGTAAGGATGGATTTGTTAAAAAGGGAGAGGGATTGGGCTACGAGGATCAATTTGTTGTATGCCACTTTACCCTCAAGGCTACAGCTCCTGCTGGTAACGCCTACGTGCATTTCCTTGAAGACTGTCACAAGCCCGAAATCTCGGTTGGTTGCTGTCTGGGTTCAGTTGGGTGGCGTCTCAGGTCTGTGGGGCACTGCTTCAACCCTATTTCAGCATTTATACAAGCCCTCGCTGCTCCTGCAAAGATGGTTCGACGGAGGGGCCCTGCTCGAGGAAGGTCGTCTCGTCCTCCAGCCTCAAGGCCCTGCCTTCACTGCTGCCACTGTCACTGCCATGGAGGGGTTCAAGCCACCCCCATCCAGGCTGGCCAATTCATGGATGCGAGCAGCTCTAATCCTGAACCAGCCCCTGCACCTGCATTCGACTCCGCCATATTCACATTTGACAGTTCGATGGACAAACCACGTATTAATGCACATGTCTCGGTTTTGTTCATCGAGGAAACTCAGGACAATGAAGGAGGTTCACGCAGTCTGGAGAAGCTCCCAGGTGGAAGCTCAGTCGAGGAAGGGAAGAAACCTGTGGAGGCACCTGAGCAAGCTCCTAAAATCCCTCAGGCTCAGAAGGCATCGACTTCCAAGGAGGGCGATGAGGACGAGTGGGACTCCCTACGAGAGAAATACGGATGGTGCAGGGTGGTCGAGGAAAAGGCAGAGGAATAGCCCTCAGCTGGCTCACATCCTCTTCATCCAGATCTGTTCAGGTTCTGTCTTGGTTAATGGCTCTGTTTTTTGTCTTTTCAGTTTCAAGTCCAAATCTACCTTTCGCTCCTGTTAATTTTGTAATGCCTGTCAAGAAAACCGCCAATAGTCTTATGAGGCCCATGCGTGGGCAGTATTGTTTTGCTACTATGCCCCTGCGTGGGTAGTTTCATTTTGATCCTGTGCCCCTGCGTGGGACTTCTCTGTTTGGTCTGGTTACTATAGCCCTTTATGGGTAGCTCAAGTTCAGTTGTGAGGCCCCTGCGAGGGCAGGTTTTGTACTGTGAAAGCCGAGTCCAAAGAGCCACAGATGGCCTTGGACATATTGACACCGTGTCTGTAAAGTTTCACTGTACATAATACAATAGCATAGATTTACTGAGAAAAAAAAAAAGTCTACATAAATTTAATACAACTTTTTCTAGTATGTCAGAGGGACCATGTTGTACAGCCTTGATTTTCTTACCAAGACCCTTTACCCTCTCCTTATTCAATTGTAACTATACAAGGACCGTATTCTTGAGAATATCACAGAGCCTTTATTTTCTTAATACGACCCTATTTCCTATTACTAGGCTCATTGGTACAACAAATCATGCATCGTTTTATGGACCTAGCTACATGCTCTTGCATATTTGACCAATACACATACCTCTACAAGCTAACCATTGTCTTCCCTACACCAAAGTTTCCTACAACCTTGGAGGTGTGTACCTCTCTAATCAACTATGTCACTCACATTTAGGAACACATAGATTATCCAACATGTAATGTAACTCTTCCTCGAGATGGAATTCAAATTTTTTGTTATCACCATGTACCTAAATCTAGATTTGCCACTACTAAAACACCTCCTCGATATCGTCATCCTATATATACTCCTCTCTATATGCATCATGGGTGAATGATCCATGAGCATCAATGTTACAAAACCTATGATATTTGATGTGGGTCTACTTGAAATCATGTCATCCAAATTTTTTTTGTTGGCCTTCTTGTACTATATCACTAAATGAAATTATTGCAAAAATAACACCCACCTACAATTCTTGGTTTATTGTAGCTTACCTTGGGCATGTACATATCGTAGTGGCAAGTGATCTATGTGGATTATCATCTCCTTTTGCATTAGACAATGTTTCCACTTCTTCAAATCTTGCACCATTTCATAGAGCTCCTTGTCGTACGTAGGGTAGTTAAGAACTACCCTATGAAATACTTCAGAATGGTATCATGCAAGGCTTCCTCCCTACATGAGGACCGTTCCCATAGCATATCCAGTTCCATTTGTCTCCACTTTGAATGGATACTAGAACTTTGGTAATGTAAAATTCAATTCTTAACTGATATTTTTCCTTAACTCCTCAAAGGCGTCTTGCTAACCCTTTCCCCACTAGAAACCTTTGCCACTCAATGTTATGATGTGGAGTTGTGCTACAACTATTGAAAATGAGGCTACAAAATTTCTCAAGTATTGTGCTACCCCAACAAAACTCATCAACACAAAAGTATTAGTAGGAATTTATCATCAGGATTCAATAACCTAGGTTCCATCTTATCCTCCCAAATAATTCCCAGAAGAAAGGTGGTTAGTTTGTCTTCTTAGGAATTAGGCCCGGAAGTTATTATTGTTCTCAACAAAGGTTTAAGGTTTGCAGTTGCTCCAAGGAGCATCCCTATTGAGAATATGATTTGTGGCATAGAGGATGGGGTAAATAACCTCTCTTTGGAAGATAAGAAGGCATTAAGACAAGAATTTTCCCTCATAATGAGGAAGGCTAGAGCTCCCAAGAGTAATTTCAGTAAGGAAGAGAAAATTTCATTTAGGTCCCTACACAATAATGACAAAATTGTGGTTCTTAAGAGAGATAAGGGAGGGGCAGTGCTAATCCTAGATAAAGAAGACTATATTTGTAAAATGAATGAACACCTCAGGTTTGGAAGTTATAAGAAGCTTAACACTAATCCCATTCCTAAGATTATGAGAGAGGTCAAGAAGGCAATTTCAAATTCCAATGTTGCAGAAAAATTAAAGAAGAGATTAACTCCTTGTGAAACCATCCCAGGAATTTTTGGGTTGTGCAAGATCCACAAGGAAGGTGTTCCTCTTAGACCAATAGTTAATACTATTGGTTCCCTAACCTATGAACTCGCTAAGTATGTTACGAAGATCCTTACTCACCAAGATTCTCTTGGATGAATCTATTGTGGTTATAAAGGAGGTTACTAACCCAGAAACTACAAAACTTGCTGAGATTTGTTTGTAGTCAACCGTTTTCACATTCCAAGGAGGATATTATGAGCAAAAATCTGGGGTGGCAATGGGATCACCCCTCTCGCAAATTGTAGCCAAATTATACATGGAATACTTTAAAAAGAAAGCCCTTGAATCATACCCTTTGAGGCCAGCTTGGTGGAAACGATACGTCGATGATACCAACCTAAAATGGAATCATGTAAGGATAGAGTTTGAAAAGTTTTTTATGCACCTGAACTCTATCTCTCTAGAAATAAAATTTATTATGGAGCTAGAGGAAAACAATAGTATCCCATTCTTAGACGTTCTTATCATTAGGAAGGGGGACACCTCTTTAGGACATAGAGTTTTTAGAATGTCAACTCACATAGAAAGCTACCTCCACGCTGAATCATACAATCACCCATCCCAGAAGTTTGGTGCTCTTAACACTCTTCTCATTAGGGCCTTTTGAATTTCTGACTCTGAACATCTCAAGGAAGAGAGGGAACATATATCTTCGGTCTTTAAGAGTATAGGCTATAAAGAAAAAGAAATTAAGAAAGCCATAGAGAGAGCGGAAAGGGGGTATTATCTAAGGAGCCTAAGGCCAATGACCTACCATAGTGTGGTAGAGTTTTCCTACCATATATTCTAGGGGTGACAGATAAGATTGCCAAAATCCTGAGAAGGAAAGACATAGTCACGCAGTTCTC
Organism: Pinus taeda; assembly: GCA_000404065.3. NCBI lineage: Eukaryota > Viridiplantae > Streptophyta > Pinopsida > Pinales > Pinaceae > Pinus > Pinus taeda. The sequence goes on from APFE030652664.1 coordinate 59,014, forward strand.
AGCACCTGGAATAATTAAACAAGGTATGAGGTCTGTCAAGGATGATATAGATAGACATCAACTCAAGGGAGTTTATAAAATTGTTTGTTCTTGTGGAAAAAGCTACATTGGTGAAACATGTCGTTCTTTGGAAAAAAGACTAAAATAACATGGAGCAAATATTTAGAATGGAAGGTCTCGTACTTCGGCCCTTATGGAGCATTTCTCAAAAACAAAGCACCAAGTTTGTTTCGTGAGTGCCTCAATTATTGCAACAGAATAATAATATCAGAGATGAAAGATTAGGGAGGCTCTTGAAATTATAAAATATCTATAGAATCTCAACAGGGAAAATGGTATCGAGATCAGTGGAAGTTGGCTTCCTTTAATCAAAGGGATTTGGACCACCAAAACATCTCAGGTGATCAGGTACTTGTTTTCCTTTCATATCCTTA
>APFE030652667.1:0-13204 GCA_000404065.3 Pinus taeda
CTTGTTCCTTTAGGCAGTGAAGCAACACTTTTAGGGACTTAGGAGCCCTCAGTTTATGGACATTTATGATTGGGGTTGCAGTGCCCAAAAATGTCTATAACAGGATGCTTCTTTAGTATGAGATTTGTTATGATATCTTGGATGAGAGGTTCATATACAATTGAGGATGAGTACGATGTTGCTAGCATGGATAGTTGTGAGGAAGTATGAAGAAGCTCCTTAGAGAGTTGTCTAAGCATGATCTAGATATGGCAAAGAGTGAGATACGATTGACAAAAAATCCCATATTTATAGTTGGGACTGAGAGAAACTCATATATTGAGACAGTGTAGTTCTTCAAAACAAGCTCAAGCTTGTGGTTGGCACCTCCTTGAGAGAGAGGATGATTATGGTACCCTTTTGTGACTTATATGATTATTTATGTTCTGACATGATATTTGATTTGATGTCTTGTATGAACAAGAAAAAAATTCTATTGAGATAAGAAGGTACCAGATTTTAGTATGATGAGAGCAACACTGATCGAGGAAACTAAGCCAACTCTTCCTCCCTGTCTGAGCTCCTAGGGTGAGGAATTGAGATGGAGGACTCGTGGGGTTGAGGGAACTCTAGACAATAGGGTATGATCCCTATCTGTTACCCACAGGGTTGAATATTTTTCTCCCCTATCTTCATAGGTTAGTAGAATGCTGCTCCCATGTCTAGTCTTTACAAAGTATACCCCAGTTGGCATCATACCCATAGGCAGGGCTTGTCACGAATATCACTTCTTGTTTGGCTAACGAGTTGAGAGTGTACTTGGGGTGTACAACCCAAGTGAATTATGATGCAGTTGTTCTACCACATGACTATTTAGGGTCATCGATGGGAAGATCAATAGGCAATAGGATGGGTTGAGATAACCCTATGCAATTCTAGGTTGAGATTAGGCTCCCTGATGAGATCCCAGGGTCGAGATGTGCTCCCCTGTGTGTTTGTATATCCTATTTCTTGATATGGGGTTGTATATGTATAGCTCCCTCATGATATTTCGGGTCGAGATGTGTTCCCCGATGTGGTTTTAGGTTGAGATGTGCTCCTTGATGATATGCTCTTTGATGACGATTGCTTATGATATTTCAGGTAGTAGCCCACTGGAAATGACTCCAAGTAGTAGCCTGATGGATAAAGGGTTGTATCTTGGGCTCCCCTTCAGTAACAATTCTTCTTCTTCTAGATTCGAGAATTTTCAACATATGAGCAGGAACAATCAAGAGATAAACAGGAATAATAAATGGATAAATCGAGATGTACATTGATGATTTGTGATGATGATAAACTTGAGGTGGTCATGGCATGACGAGTACATTATAGATATGAATAGTGATGATAGGTGATGACACTTGAAGACACAAGAATGGATCGATGGACATATATTGGCAGGTGGAATTCTCCCTAGTTGAGAGGGAGTATTAATTTTTGTAATTTCAGTAAAATTCCACCTTCGAGAAATCAGATGACTGATATGATGATTGCATTAGATTCCTATTTTTGAGAGGACCAAAATCGACCTAAATATCACCTTATTTGGACAATCGTAAGTTGGTTTTTGAATTTATTTATTCACTCATGTATATTGGGTTAGGTCGGCCCTAAGCACATTTTAAATTGGATAGGTTGGCCTCAACTCCAAGTGGAACCTCGTGAAAGCCTATAAATAGAAGAGACCTCAAGCTCAATTGGATACATTGATCAAACCATCTTCTCTTCTCTTATTGTCTTAGTTCGCATAGGTCTGATGGAGGAAAGCTTGCACAAAGGGTCTAAAACTACAGGGTCGAAGCTCACAGTGATCTAAGGTTTTCTACATCTTCGACACTGGCATGTAACTGAGTATTTTTGTCCCTAGATGCTGGCACAGTATGGTCTTGAAAGCGTCCAGGGAGCCTTGGACGCTAGCACAAAGTGTTCATGGGAACGTTTCGGAGGCTAGGGTTTCTGCTGCTCAATTTGGTCCTCGGACGCACTCACAGTCTAGTCTGGGTTGCCATATATGCTCACATAGAAGCCTTATGAGAGCATCTAGGGTTTGAGGCAGATCTAGATATGTTTGACCTTAGACACCCTCATCTAGTTAACCTGGGAGCGTCCAGATATGTTCTAGACATAGTCTTCCAGTTCTGCAAAGAGCGTCCAAGACTGCTATAGATGCTCGCACAACCCCTCCTCCCTGCATCTGGGAATCAAAGATGATATTTTAGTATTCCAAAGATTATACTTAGTGAAAGTAGTGTTCAACACAATGACAACAATATCTAGCAGTTGACTACAACCAATGACAACACACTACAGTCCTTAGAATCAGGGTTGTGATTATAAGCATGATTAGATCCATTTCATGGATATCATAGTCATTTTGTTGCATAGATAAAGTTATGTTCATTTTACTCTCTTTTGATGAATCATTTGATGATGATCTAAGAAGAAGAATATTTGCAAGGGTTTTCCCCATAGTGGGTTTTGCCTTGGTCTCGGACCAATCCTGGTGTCTCTCTTTGTGTGCATGATTTTATTCTATTGTTCCTTTATGTTCCGTTGCATTGATGATGATGTTGTTCTTTCTATATAATTGCATGTGATAATGAATAATGGTGTAGTTATGAATAATGTAATGATGATACGGGGTGAACTTAATGTATTAATGAGGAAATGCAATTATCAAAGAAAATAACAATGTAGCCCTATGAAAAATTAACACTCTTTCCATTCAACAATGTATATTTTATAAGGATGGCTTGTTATTTGTTTGTATTCTCTACAGGAATATGAAATGAGAATTTTCCTTTTGGTCTTCCAAGACTGTTCGCAATCAATCTCTTCATTTTCAATGTTGAAAATCATATTTTTGTAATATGAAATAGAGTTGCAATAAAATGGACCAGCAACAATGATTGTAAAAGACATATCTAGAAACTTCTTAGTTTGTATTGATTACATTTTCCAAATTTTTACGAGCTACTTGTTAATGATTAATAAAAGTATACATTTTCCAAATAGCTATGTCATGAGTCATTTTCCAATTCAATCAACATATCTATCAATGTTTTAGCCTTTGCACTTCACATCACTTTCAACCTTTTGCATTCAATCCTTCAACATTAATGTGAACTTCACATTCAACATAAATTATCACCAATGTGATCAATGACAACAATGACAATATTACCAACATTCTCCCCCTTTGGTATTGATGACAACTTTTTCTGTTGTTGCTCATGAAATTACCTATTCTTTTTACCTTTGTCTATCTCCCGCTTTGACATCAATTACATGGTATTTACCTTTGCAGAAAAAAATGGATGTTGGAGAGTGTAGAGTGTTGTAATTGAAAATACTGCTTCAAAATCTGTTTAATAAATCCATTTAAAAGCTATTCTCTAGTGTTTTTGCATTATAGGGCACAAATTGCTAATTTTAAAAAACACTGTTGAGTGATCCAATTAGAATTTTGTTCTCCATAGTTGAATTAGTAGTGTATCTAGCAAGGTATGCGAAATATAAACAACGTCGGCTTAATCAGAGATGTTGTTGCCTTGAATAATATATAACATATAAAGTATTTGACAAAGCATGTATATAATAATACACTAGGTATATAATATGACCATGTAAATAGTGTTTATGTACAACACATGTATATACAAAACCAACTATAATATTAAGACAACAAATGGATATACACCACCAAGGGTGATATTAAGGTAACCCATCCATTATGAATGTTAAACATTTGTAATAATGCACAACCATAGATTAAAAGATGGATCATATAATACCTCCAAACCAGATATAGTAACGCCATCCAAAATAATAATAATGTGAATCCAAGAACGTTGGATCATTAATAAAGCCAAACCATAAATAACACCAACCATAACAAGTGCAATAACATTGGAGTTTAATATGTTAACACTGGAGTTGAGCAACGGATCATTAATACTGAACGCTGGAGTTGAACGTTGGTTATGCACCACCAAGGATAACACATACAATATGTAATAGTGTTGTAGTTTAACGCTGGTTAACACCATACATATATATACTATCTTTGTGAGATCCAATGCATACCATATGTCAACCATATCTCCGTGAGGGATGAAATTAACTTTTAAATATTATCTTGAGAATGCATCTCCAAGAGAAAAGTTCTAGATCTACATCATCATATTCTGAGATTCTGTGATGTTTCATATCATCTTCCCATAACAGAATCTCGAAAGCACTAAGCACAAGAAAAGAGTCATGAATTTACAATTTCCTTGATGATTTGTCCATCAATACCGGTCCCACATCTTGGTTGCTTTAACCAGTTAAGTTACACCTATGATCTTGTATACTATATAACAAATAAAAAAAAGTAGTCAACCTTCAAGTTGAATACCTTAGTCTATAAATACATCACTGTTAGTGCATCACACTTCCGACCAAAAATTCTATGGTTGATAGTTGATTTATCTGTGCCATCAATTGTTTTCTTTTTTTTTCTAAGTTATGGTTCTAAAAACATATTCTTACAATCATTTTCTTGGTTTTTTTCACATTTAGTAGACATTTGGGTTCCCACCAAAGACTTGTTTTATAGACATATCCACACCAACCATGCTAGAATTATCAGATAATTGTGTCACTTTAAAACCATTGCCTTGTATTCCCACTTGTAAGGAAAGATTCTAGTCAGGACAGTTCTTTAATAGTGGCACTCCTTGGTCTTGAATATTCACTTCGAATGGTTCATGGAGAGAGCCCATATATTCTCAATATTTCCTCAATATTAGAGTCTATTGTATGGGTGCCATGTATTGACTATAGGAGGCCAATCCCAAATTGTTTTCTAGCTATAAGACCAACAGATAGGAAATGCTTGAAGTTGAAGAAACCACAGTGGTACTTGATGATTCCACCAACATTCAACGCAATCCATTCAAACGCATTCCATTGAAACACAACATTCAACACAATCCATTCATTGAAGTATTTTAATATATAATGTTGCTCGGATTAGGACATAAAACCCTGATATTGGTTTTTCTTATTGGACAAAACCAATGCAAGAAATATTATTGGGGCACGATACATATTAATGCATGCCAAAACATATTAATGTTAGCCAAAGCAATTTTTCTTTGACACGGGTTGCTTTGCTTTGTTCGAAAGATTCACCAAATGAACGATCAACTATGAGAGACGTAGTATTGCTATTGGAGAGGTTCAGAAATGATTTGGGGCCAAATGAATTTTTTTTATAGGAAATTTAGACAAAGCATATCTAATTTGCTTAGCAATACAAATGCAACAAGGAGGGATGCACATGCATCAAATGCCCATAATTCTTTTTCATTTTAGTTTGTGAAATTGGGCATAATTCTTTTTCATTTTAGTTTGTGAAAATTGCAATACTAGAAGATTTCAATATTGCTATTATTCATACAATGACATTTATTTTTTTAACTTATAATTGTTGAGGTAAATACCTATTAGTATTTATATCTATATGCCATTATTGTCAAAAGAAAAAGTGCATGCTTTTGCAGCACAATATCCATTCATAATGCCAATATTTTTAATTGTAAAAAAAAAAAACCCCTCTTTGTTTTTCTATAAGTGAAAGGCTATGATTGTTTAAAAAAAACATCTATGGCTTCTAAACACATATTTTAGCATAATGAATTGATTTTATGAATTATGTTGGAGTTTGATTCCTTTTCTAATATTATCTTTCATTGTTCAACTAAATTTTTATTAATGTTTACTCTCTATTTATAATTAATATTAATGTGAAAATTAAATGACTTAGTAACACTTTATTAACTAGATGAAAAATTTACATCTTGATGCGATTTATTATTATCAGCCATGATGTCAATATTCATATCCACAAAGTAAGAGCCCCTAGGAAAGAAATAAGAAAAAAACCATAGGAAATCAATTGTATTATCCTTGTAGCATAAGTGAATGGATTATTATTATTTTAAGTTTAATTATAAGTAATTTGTTTACATTATTAACCATAGTTTATATATTAAAATCATTTATGTGATTATTTATTTATTTATTTTCATATAAATCAAATTAATGATACATCATAAGAAGTATTTCTTTTAATATATATTTTGGTCAATTAAACTATATAAAATGTTTAAAATTCAACAAAATTTTTAAAAAGGTGAATTTTCAATTTTAAATATGATTTCTCTTTTTCTTATAAATTGATTAAATGAAAAGTAATCCACTTGAGTGTACTATATAGCAATGTACTCCTTAAGCATAACATTTTTGATCGTACAAAACATCTAAAACATGAAAACTTATATTATGAAATATGTTATTAAGCTTTTTAGTAATTTTGATCTTTTTTAGTTATATTATAACTATATTATCTATAAATTTTCTATCTTCATATATTTTTACACACATGTTTAAGAGACGTCCTTACCCTTTCAACCCTGGTTGTTTTCAAAGGACTCTTGTTGACCATGTAGATATTTGGCTTCTTGTAGTAAAGTTCTTATATCCTATTCAACACTTCAATTTGATAGTTAATCTTATTGATAAAACAATGAGAAACGAAGTTTGAGGTTTTTCTTTCTATGCTCCTATTGATAAAGTAGAGAGTGATGAAATATAAGATTTTATTTTTAAGTTAGCCTCTCTAGCTTCAAGTGGATAAGATTTGTTAAATATCGTATAAATATGTTATTATTTCAAAATGGAAAATCACATAGACTTCATTTCTCAAATTTCTAAGTAACATGTTCATCGATATGTCATTGAATTTATCTTAAAATACATTGTTAGGCTCTATTCCAAATTTAATTAGAATTTATGAGCTTATGAGCTTAGATCTCTCTACCAACTCCCTATTAAGGACAATTCAAAGTACTCTCAAGAATTTGGAAATGCTTTAGTGTTTGAAATTTTCTTTCAATAATATCATGGGGGAAATTCCAAAAGGGTTTTTGTTTCTTCCAAATAGAACAACTCTCATGTCCTTCATTGGAAATCCTATCCATTTTAGACCACAAGTTTTTCAATTGCCTATCTCTCAAACAACAAGAGGTCATTTTATACCTGTGAAGGGGTATTATTGCTAATGAGTGGACTACTACTTTTATATTGTGTTGTCTACTTTTGAGATACATTTGGAAAGGAAATAGGTGAATATAAAATGTTGATTCTTGCAACGTATTGTCCAAAGGTTAGAGTAGAAAAGGATCCCATATCAAGGGATTCACATAGAAACTAATGGATTTACCAAGGCCAATTTGTTTGCAATGTGGAATTTTGTGATTGATAAGGGAACTTTGATTGATGACACAATTTTTGCTATGAAAGTTTTGCAGTTGAAAAAGGCAAGGTTGAAAATAATTTTAGAGTAGAATGTAATGTTCTACTAAAGGCTCAACAATGAAATTTGGTGAGAATAATAACTTCATGCTCTAGCTCCATTTTAAAGGATTATTGTTCTAATTTATGTCTAACAGAAGCTTGGAGAAGCATTTGTATCCTAATAGAGGTGACAAAAATGGTGAAAATGTATGTGAATTGGAATATATGTGACACATGCCATGGAATATTTTCATCATGATTTTTTTGTTCAAGTGGTGCAGTTTTATTTAATGCCCAATAACATGATTTTGGATGAAGACATGACGGGAAATATAATGGATTTTGGTATTGTAAAATAAATTGATATAACCCCTACTAACTCACTTTAACACTTTCTTTTTAACACTTGCTTTGAAAGGATCCATGGGATAAATTGTCCCAAGTATGGCATTTTGGAACATTAATTTTACTTGTTTTGCATAAAAAATTATTGTACACATTGGTCAGACCCAAAATTTGATGAAGGTTGATTTCACTGCAGAGTATGGATTAAGTGAGACAATGGCTACCAAAGTCGATATTTATAGCTACGACATTTTGTTATTGGAAATGCTTACTCGAAAGCAACCAAATAGTGAAATGTATTTTGGTGACCTAACCTTACATAAGTGAGTGAAGCGAGTGTTTCCAAACATAGTGAACGAAGTATTTCACTTGAGTATTTTTAGCAAGGTGGATGGAGATGAATTTGGAGAAAACAATGTACATAATTACTTTCTTTGCTACAAGTTAGTTTTCTTTGCTAAAAATATTCACACAATGAATGACTAACAATGAAAGAAGTGGTAATGGTATTCGAGGGCCTTAGAAATGGTTTGGAGGAAAAAAATTGTCTCTAACTTATAAACACATATTTTAGCTTAATGAATTGATTATATGAATTATATTGGAGTTTGATTATTTTTTAATATTGTTTTAAATTAATCAACAACCAAATTTTTATTAGTGTTTATTATCTATTTATAATTAATATTAATGTAAAAATTATATGCTTTAGTGACATTTTATTAACTATATGAAAAATTTACATCTTCATACGATTTATTATTATCATCTGTCATGTTAATATTCATATCGATAAAGTAAGAACCCCTCAGAAAAATATCATGGGAAACTAATTGTATTATATTTAGAACATAACTGAATAGATTATTATTTTAACTATAAGTAATTTTTTATGTTGTTAACAACAGTTTAAATGTTGAAATCCATTTAAATGCGTTTTCTTTTAATTTCCTATAAATTAAATTGATGAGACACAAAAAACAATTCTAGTATTTTAAATATGATATTTTAATCTTTTTATAAATAAGATTAATCAACCATTAATTGAACTCGATATTGTACAATGTAGTTTTTAAGCATACAATTTTGATTTGGCAATCATGCTAAATGGATGAAAATTAATATTATGAAACTATGAATTATTATAATTTTTAGTATTTTTTGTTCTTTTAGTTATATTATAACTATAGCATCTATAAATTTTCTATCTACATATATTGTTGCACACAAGTTTGAGAGTTGTCCTTACCATTTTCATTGAAGTATTGTTGACCATGTAAATATTTGGCTTCTTGTAGTAAGGTTCTTATATCCTAGTCAACACTTCAATTTGATAGTTAGTCTTATTGATAAAACAATGAGATATGGAAATTGAGGTTTTTTCTATGCCCTATTCATAAAGTAGTGAGTGATGAAATCTAAGGTTTTATGTAAATTTTGTCTCTCTAGCTTCAAGTGGATAGAGGTTTGCTGAATATTGTATAAGTATGTTATTATTTCAAAATGGAAAATCACAAAAGTTTCATTTCTCAAATTTCTAAATAGCATGTTCACCGATATGTTCATTGAATTTATATTAAAATACATTATTAGGCTCTATTCCAAATTCAATTGAAAATTTGCAGAGTCTTATGAACTTAGATCTCTCTTCCAACTCCATATTAAGGACAATTCCAATTTCTCTCAAGAATTTGGAAATGATTTAGTATTTGAAATTTTCTTTCAATAATCTCAGGGAGGAAATTCCAAAAGTGGAGTTTTTTTCCAAATAGAATAGTTGTCATGTCCTTCATTGGAAATCCTAGCCTTTTTAGACCACAAGCATTCCAATTATCTATCTCGAAAACAACAAGAGGTCATTTTGCATCTATGAAAGAATATTATTGCTAATGAGTAGAGCTATTGCTTTTGTATTATGTTGTCTACTTTTGAGATTCATTTGGAAAGGAAATAAGTGTATACAAAATGTTGATTCTTGCAACAAATTATCCAAATGTTAGAGCAGAAAAGGATCCCATATCAAGAGATTCACATAACAACTAATGGATTTACCAAGGCCAACTTGTTAGGAAAAAATATTTTTGTAATTTATAAGGGAACTTTGATTGATGACACACTTATTGCTATGAAAGTTTTGCAATTGCAAAAGACAAGGTTGAAAAGAGTTTTAGAGTAAAATGTAATGTTCTACTAAATTTTTAACATTTAAATCTGGTGAAAATCATAACTTCATGTTCCCACCTCCATTTTAAAGGATTGGTGTTACAATTTATGTATAACACAATATTGGAGATGTATTTGTATCCTAGTAGAAGTGATAACAATGGTGAATATGCACGTGAACTAGAATTGAAAAAAAAATTAGAAATTGCCATAGAACTGGCCCATTCCATGGAATACTTTCATCATGATTCTTTTGTTAAAAATAGAAACAAGAAATTCCAATTTAATTTGTCCTTGAATTAAATTCTAATTCTACTCTCATAACAACTTGTAATAATTAATTAAGTTAAATTGACTTGTTTGACTTAGGAAATTCGAGTTGGAAGTTTATCTAGAGTCATGTAGAGTGACCCCTAAATTTTAGGGGCCCATGTTGAGTTCTTTGGAGTTGTAATTAGTAAATTGAGTCTAACTGAGTTATAGTCAGATAAACTAGTTCTAACTATTCGAGGAACTAGTGGAGGTCTAGTAGTGGAGTAGTGCACTAGTGCATCACTAGTACCACACCAGTTAATGGAAGATTCACTAACAAATAATTTATGCATGTTAGTTCAGATGAAGACCCAGTTGAGATTAGAGTTCAGGGACAACATACTATTATTTGTGTAATTTTCCAAATTGTATAGATGGTGCATGAAATCAGTTGAGGACCTATGTTTGGAGAGTGGATTTCCCAATTAAATATGGGCTAATTCTCTCAGGAATTTTGAAAGGAAGTAGGGGCTTGGCAGGCAACAAAATTGGTTAAGTGTTGGTTTGAGCTGGCTTGTGAGGCAGAGAGTTAGATTTTACTAGTGCAGGAATTTTTCAGGATGAACAAGCATTGTATTTTCTTCTCAGATCTTCTGGTTAATTTAATCTAGATAGTCAGGGTTTTTAGCAGTTGCTTTCCCCAGAAAAATATTGTGTTATGTGTGATTGATATTCTTCCTCTTTCTGCTTATTTTTTTCATCGATCATTATTAGTTTCCACTGAGAATAGTAAAGTATATTCTTGTCTTATGTTTTAGCAAATCACATAAGCGGTTGAATATACATAAAAATCTACATGGTATCAGAGCTGAAGATAGTATAGAAGAGGAAATTTCAAGTTTGGTGTGCAGGTGAAAATTAAATTTGCAAGTTCATACTTCAAAGAAACAATATGTATTTCTATGGGTTGCGACTTGAGTATGCCTTGGAGGGTAGCTCGAATTACATAGCTTAGAAGTAAATGATGGAAGTAGTGTTGCAAGACAATGGCCTCAAGGAATTCATAGATCATGACATTCCTAAACCTCCAACACCAGATGCTAAAGATCTGGTTAAATGGAGAAAGTGTGTGGCAAAGGAAAGAAGGATTATCCTAGAGGGAGTTTGATACCACATTGTCTTGAGTCTTCATGACAAGGATACTCCATACTCAATGTGGAAGGCATTGATGAACTTATTTCAAAATAGCAGTGACCATAGGAAATTGTCGCTGAAGGACAAACTCTGAAGGATCAAGATGGAGAAGGGCGACTCTACTCTGAAGTACGTGACCAAGTTCACCCATTATCGGGATGAGCTTGGAAGTGTTGGGATCACTATTTCCGAGGACAATATGCTGAGCCTATCTCTTTTATGACTTCCCAAGAGTTGGTACAGTTATCAGGACTCTGTCAATGGGAGGGAGAAGCTACCAGATTGGGAATGGCTATGGTTGGATTTGGTACAGGAAGAGATTCAGAAGAATACCAGAGACTGATCCTCATCAAAGACTGATGATGAGGAAAATTGTGCCTTAGCGGGGAAGGGTAAGGCATCCCATTCCAAATCGGATTCTTGTCATGGAGGCAAGAAGAAGGACATGTTGAAAGTCAAGTTCTTTCATTGTCATGAGTTGGGACATTTTGCCACAAATTGTCTGCTTAAGAAGGCTAGTAAGAATCCTTCAGGAGGAGCGGCAGGAGGTGAGGTGCTTGCCTCACAATTCGAACTGGACTTTACCCTCATCGCATATATGGTGTCATTAATGATAGGTAGTGCATGGTACCTAGAAAGTGGAGCTTATTTCCACATGACTGGTAACAAGGAGCTCTTCAGTAACATGTAGGAGATGGATCTCTAGATGCATATCGATATGGGTGATGATGGGAGGTATAGTGCTACTGAGCTTGGTACATTTACCTTTCACAGGGAGTCAGGTGCTCCCCTCACTTTGTGAGATGTTATGTATATTCTTGGTTTGAGGAAGAACTTGGTATCTGTTGCCATGTTGGAGGATAGAGGTTATGATGTGATCTTCCATAAGGGAAATGCATTCCTTTGTCACATAGCCATGAGACAGGTAAAGAGGATAGGGGTTCAGGTGAAGAATCTCTATAGGTAAAAAGGATAGGGGTTCAGTATGTGCTTCATTAATTATGTTGTCTCTTTCCTAGTTTAATGCACATAATATAAGTTACGCTTTATGGTCCCAACTTCCATACATATCCATTAATGAGTGTATATGGGGTGACCTTCATTACCAATGCATGTGTTTCGTGTTTTAGAAGATCCTTTGGTTCCTTATTCTCTTGTAAAAATTGTACGATATCTTCCAAATCCATGGGGTCTTTTGACTTGAGATAGGTGTGTCTAGAAGCTCATATTATATTCTTGTTGGGGGAAATAGAGTGACTTTTAAACCATTTAATTCTAAAACAAGTCTATTTCAGATTACTGAAATTAACGGAATAAAGTTTACAAAAGTTACACGAAGTCTTTGTTAGCCTAATATTTCTTAATAAATAATAAATCGTTATCATCAAACAATACGGAATCAAAAGGTTTTCAAAATAAATAACATTTTATCAAATCAATATTATATTGGTTCATTAATTGAATTTTATTAAATTAAATGAACTTCTATTATTAAATAGAGTAATGACTGATGGGAGATTACATTATAGTTTTTGGTTTGCAGATTGGTGAGACACTGATTTCTTGCTTATTTTTAATATAAAAAAATTATAATTGGTCGATAAAAAGGAGGTGGGAAATCAAGTTGAATGGTAAAACATTCACATGAAGAATGTACAAAGATGACACGATAGGAGAAGGAAGAAGGCATTAGAGCCTAGCCCCCCTTAGTGACATCTTCCTGAACTCCAACCATAAATTGAAGTTTAGTAAACTTCGCCTCTGTGAGAGCCTTTGCAAAGATGTCTACAACCTGATCATCGGTTGAACAATATTGCACTTCAAGAACATGGTCATGAATGAGCTTTCTGATGAAATGCACGTGTAGTTCAATGTGTTTTCCATG
>APFE030652668.1:0-22075 GCA_000404065.3 Pinus taeda
AATCATCTAGAAGAAGGTAGATAAGTGCCATGTTACCTTACATACATCAAATTACATCATGTTGGGTGAAAAATTACATCAAAGAGTGAAACTGGTGAAAACTAGCCGAATTCCTGAGCTGAAGGTGAAAATCTGGGCCAAAAACTGTATGTGTAGTGCCCCTGATCCCTATGCGTAGCGCACATTTGAGTCTATTTTTGGGGCACTGCCCGACATCCCAATTGAGCTCATGATAGCTTGTTGGAAAACCCTGGATGTCTGATTTCCAACCCAAGTGGAATTTTCCAATTTGGAGCTCATTTGCCCCCTCAAAACTGAATTAGCCCAGAGGTACTTCCTGTAGTTGGAAAAGGTGGCAGCAAGGTGGTTTTCATGATGTTTTTGGACATTTAGACCATCCAGATCTCAATGAAATGCTTCGGCAATGGCTAAACATGTGTATTTCTTCATGGAAAATCCAAAACTACAAGCCATTTGTCAATTGGACCTCCCAATCTTCAGGGTAGCGCACTGCGCGCTACGCGTAGAACCCAAAAACCTGTTTCTCAAGCCAAAAATTTCGAAACGACAAAATTTTCTCCAAATTTGCCCAAATTTGGAGTGAAGACCCTTAATCATGTATCTTGCTCAACTAATGAAGCCTCGGCCAAAACTCGAAGTGGATTAGGCCTTTTGCGTTGCTTTTGCACTTTTCTCAAACGCCTCTTGAGGATCTTCATTCTTGCTTTGCAAACATGCATGCGAGCCCAATAGTGATGTTTCATGTGACAGAGCATGTCTTTGTCTCCATTGGCCTTTTCCAGCAACTTTTATGAGTGGAGTTTGACCCTCTCGAGCCAAGTCTCTCGGTCAGCTTCTACCTCCTGCTCATAAACTGATTCTATGTCTGACATGGCTTTGGTATCAAGAAGTCTGTGATATGTATAGTGATATAGGTGTGTTGGAGCCAAACTTCAATGCATACTCAAAACTTCTTCTATGTTTACCAAAGCATCATACAAAATAAGCCATAATGATAATGCTCTGTTTTCAATGAATTGGCACAAATGGTCACTGCTTGACAAATGAACAAAATATAATGTGTGCCCTTTGAAATATTGACTAGGGTTTACAAATGAGCATGGAGCTGGTTTTCATCAATAGAGAATGAGAAATATTCACTAAACCACCCACATGTCTTTAAAAACGCAAGGAATGATTTTTGTATGTGCATAGGGTTTCACTTTTCTACACCCAACACATCAACTCCTCTCTTCAAACACACTATAAACAATATCAAATTGATTGAATCAGTCAAAGAACATCTACTTGCAGCTTTGGAGGTGATTAGACACGATCTGGGCGCATAAATTTGATGCTGGAATGAGTGTGTAGCACCCGAACCCAATGCAGAGTGCAAACTTGTATGCGTAGCGCCTTTGTTATTTTACACTGGCCAGTGAGGCCCAATGCGTAGCACACTGCCCAGTGCATAGCGCACAGTTTCAATGCGTAGCGCACACCTAGCTACATAGTGCATTTTGCAGGAAGCTTTTGGAGGCCTTCCTGATGTCGAAATTGGGCTTAGGATAGCTCGTTGGAAAGGTCCTTGAGTCTAATTTCCAACTCAACTAGAATTTTTCAATGTGGAGTTCATTTGCCTTGTCAAAAATCAATCTCCCAAGACTTGTAAAAATGTGCCAAATGAGGCTGCCTCAAGGCAGAGTGCTGTTGCAGTCAACTTTTGAATGCCTTCCTCAACTCCAAATTGAGCTCATGATAGCTCATTGGAAAGCAATTTGTGTCTAATTATTATTTGACTCATCAAAAAATTCATTTGACAAACCATATTAGGAGAAATATTGATTTTCCCAAGGTCACTTCATAGGTGCATTCAATTCTCCTAAGGCAACGATATTTTTGACATTTCTCTAAAACCATGATACCTGTGTAAAATGTAAGGGATTTTTTTCTTCTTTGGCATGGTTTGGACAAAAACCTCTCTCAGTTTTCCAAAATTCATCTTTGATGGCTCTGAAACATCTTTTGAGTGAAACTTGTCTCGATGTGTGAAACAAGGGATTTTGTCAAAATGAAGCGAAATGAAGGGGATAAGGGGCTTCTAAATTCTTGGGGAAATTTTTGGAAGTAGGGAGGGATGTTAGGAAGTAGGGGAAATTGGAATCTCAGAGATCGAGTGAGGGGAAGGGGTCCAAAAGGGAAAAACACAGGCCCAACCTAGAAAATTGCCATGTTGTAGCAAGAAACTAGGGTTTGTGGAAAAATGAGGAATTTGGGGAATCTCAGTGATGGGAAGTGTTTAATAAGGTACATGAAGGATAGAGGAAGGTGTATGAACATCTGGATACAATTTTTTCTGATGACCTTGCCATTCAAGAGAAATTTCCTTCAAAACCCTAGGAGAGGGAAATGAACTCACCTAGACGCAACTGAAGCATGAACAAGGTGTAAAATGACCCATTGGAACTTGACATGATGATGAAAACCCTCTGAATAATGATACACTTAGCTGAATGATGACATGGACTGCCATTTGGACAGCTTTGAAAAGAGTTAAAACAAACCCTAGACCTAAAGCCTAGTGACCAAATTTTGCTTGAAGACTCTTTGAAATGACAAAATTGACCTTGACACCTTAAAATCACTTTGTAAGAACATATTTGATCACTGGAGGAAGGCTAAAAAGACTGACACTAATAGCTTCCATGGACGTTTTGCATGAGTGCTCCAAATCAAATTTAGCCTCCTTCATGAGAGCTTTCTGAACCCATACACTGTCTTCAGGTTGTTTCCCCTTATCATCGCCTATTGCAATTCCACTTTGAAGCACTATATTCACATTTGGGCCCTCTTCATGAGGCTCATCCCTCATCATCTACAGGTTTTGAGTCGGCTAAGGTGGTAGCACCCTTTGTTGTGTATCCTCACTATTATCATAGGATAGTACTCTATCTCATGATCAAACTAAGTACAATATTTGCACGACGGATGCATTGGGTTAGTTCATTCACATGAATAGTGTGCTTCTCCTCCATAATTATAATAGATCAGTTGTCCCCGACCTCTACTAGGCCCTCCTCTGCCTCGTCCTCATCTATGCCCTTGAAAGCATGTTCGCGCCATCCCAATGCTTTGGTCAGGAGGACGTGTTTCTGCCTGGACTCTATAGGTGGGTGTTCTATCCATCATCAATTCATAACTTCGACAGTTGCGCTCATCATTCCCTACTAACCTACAGAAGTTGCAAAATAGTTGTTGTGGTGTTTGTACAAACTTCTACAGCAAATGGCAATTATCAGTTGTGCATTTCCCTGCTACTTGACATATAGTGCACCACAACATAGGCCCCACACTCGGTCCTAATTGGGCTTTTGGCCTCAAAGGAATCTATTCTCCTCTTGCAATATAGTTCACAAATACTGGGCAATGGTCTTTGTCATGGCCCTGGCCTTTACATTTCAGGCACCATATTTCTTTGCATGCCTCCGGTCGAACTGTTCCATCCTGCTTCAAACTTTGCATTTCAAGGAAAGGATTTTGCAACTACGCACGGATTTGTCGAACTCCTAGATTCAAATATTGCAGTGGTGTTTCATGAAGTCTTATGGCAATATCCAAGGCATCTCCCTGAGTTGTAATCTTCTATTGTGATAGTGCAACCCTTAGGTGAGGCAGGAGCGAAGCCACGAACCATTCACAGTGTTGTCCATCTGTTAAGTTCATATTGGCTTTGGGGATTTTAAACTTCAATCTCTGATCCAATTCCCAAGGTGTCTCATCTAGTTTCATTTTGATTTCCTTGAACCCCACAATCGATTGGGCCTCAAATTTTGGCCTACTTAACTCTTTATTCAGCGTGGTCTAGATCTCTGCCAACCTAGTGTTTGGGTTATCATTAGAGTACTTGATGTACCAAGTTAGCGCACGATCCTTCAAAGCACTAACCAATGTTTTCTTCTTCATTTGAACATCTATGATGCCCCGAGTTTCCCATACAGCTTTCATGACGAACCAAAACTAGTTTGGGTCCTCATTTCCCAAGCCCTTAAAAAAAGGTAGCTTCACTGAATTTGCCATGTTGAACTATGGTGGAGGTGGTGGTGGTATGGGTGAAGTCACATGTGATGGTGGTGAAGTTGAAGGTGGTGTAGGTGGAGGTGGCAGTCATGGGAATCCATATCTTATTAACTGAACTGTACTTCACAGAGAAGCCTGCGCTACTCCCTCTTCATCACTCAATGGTGGTGAAATTATTGGGTTGTATTCACAACCCTTTCTTCCTTCGTTTCTGTAAGTCTTTCCACTTCGCGTAGCTCTAAACATCAAGATTTGTGCATAACCCATTTTTCGCACAATAACATATTAATCCAGGTATTTAAATATTTCAAGTACTTACCTCATGGACCTTTGAAAAAGCATCACTCCACCTTGCTGTAACTAAGGCATCAACTGAAAATTTAGTCACGAATCCTCCTATGATGTGATCGAGAAAATGATCGACAACATAGGCGATCTTGTCCTCATAGGCTTCCAATCTCTATACTAACTTCTGGGTCTAAACAATAGGACCATCAAGTCTCCACCTTCCTTGGCTATCTATTAGCTTCACAATCCACTTGTATAACTCAATTGGAAAGGAATAGAAAAATATCTCATGGATTTCTATATATAGGTACTTGTCCAGCCAATATTCCTTTGTTAGTTTTGGATTTATGTTCTCCTATGCTGCGACTTCATGGATCTTCCTATCCAACTAGTATTCGACCTCTTTCTTAGTTGGATTCCAGTGATATGACATCACACATCTCTTATGAAGATTCTAGGCCTGGCAACAGAACCATTTGTTGGATTTGTGGGGCCTGACCCAAGTTCATCGTTAGTTAGCCAAACAAATCCCTACACTACTAGCCCTTTCGGCATCAGCCCACGGAATGCGAACTGAAGTCTCACCCGAAGTAGTATGGGGGGATGCTGGAACCAAGTTTCTGCACCCTGAGATGGTCGTGATGCCAGTTTATACCCTCTATTCCTACTTTCGCACAAGTCACTAAGCTTTAGGGCTCTGTCAGTCTACCCTTTATTTTGCCCTTCAGTGCCTCTGTGAAGCTATTTAATTGACCTTCACGCAGCCTCAACCCGCGAACCTGGTACTTCCGCACTCTTATGACAATGTATTGTATAGGTTCCCAAGCTTATCTTCAGCGTTTTACTTATCTTACTAATCAACCATAGTTGGTGCCATGGAAACTGATATCCTTACTTATGTTTAGTTAACAAATACAGTCACATACATTCACGCATCACATGAACATTGTAAATTAAACTCGAAACACAATATAACTAGATGCATTAATAAGAAATGAATACATAAAATTTTCATAATACTTCTCTTTATTAATATCTTCAGATTAATATAGACTCTATCTGCCCTACGCACATAGCTACAGGGGCCCGCGCACTTTGCTGTAGAGTTCCACCCTAGGCCTCTATGCACTCAGCCGAAAAGCTTCTACTGTTGGGCGTGGAATCCCCCCAAAGCATGTTTTTGGGCCTAAAGGCCAAGTTTTGACTAAGTCCATTGTAAACACTCCATGAATTGTGGGCGCGGAGCGCGAAGTCATAATAGAGTCATAGGTTTGTCCACCCTTGTTTTTTTAATGTAATGTTGGCTTGGAAGATCTGCCCATGGTCTACAGACCATGGGATTGTATAAATATACCGAGGCTCTAAGTGTAAATATAGGATTGAATAGAATAATCTGATGGATTGATGATGAAGGAATAGAAGAATTGAGTTGAAGTGTAAGTCGTGTCTTTGGGTCATAAAGTAGGAGAAGGCTCTGTAGCTGAGTGCGCAGAGGCCTAGTAGTCTGCAGCTGAGTTATAAGTGTGCAAAGGCCTAGTAGTCTACGGACCATGGGATTATATAAAAAAGAGCTAACTAAGTAAGCTCAAAAGTAGTTAAGAAGAGATAGCAAAGAATGGAGTGAGGAGTTAAGCACTGGAGTCTAACTAACACATATATTTATCTCTGATTATTATCATCTAGGTCTCTCTGAAGTTCTAAAGAGCTATGTAATTTTAGGTAAAAGTTCGTGGATCCATACGCTGGTTGTTTTCAGGAAAAGCGCGTATACATGCGGGTTCACTTCTGCAAAGTTGCATATATAAAGTAAGGAGATTTTGTTCACAAATGACTGATCAACCTTATCATTGCTGATGTTTCCCTATTTTCTACCAATGATGTCCTCATGTTGATCTAGATATAGTGATAATGTTTGAAGTAGTTTTGATTGAATGATATAGTTGAATTTGGGTATTAAGTGATTGAAGAATGTTAAAATTACTTGTTGATTGTCATTGAAAATTAGAGACAATTATGTGATTGGTTTAGAGTGTTGCAGTAGATCTGAGTATGATTCAATGTTCTTTTCATAAATTGCAGTGGTCAATTTTTTAGTTTTTGGTATATTAAGATCTATACATAGGATTCCCTCTAGAAAAGGCGCAGACGAACACAAGTTTCCTTAAGTGAAGTAGGGTATAAATTTTAGAAAATGAATGATCAGGGTTGCAGTTTATTATGTGTGTTAATGCATCATTCTAAGTTCAATTCTGTGTACTGGTTACAATGAATTGACTATACCTATAGATTGGGTAAGTTTCTATTATATATTAGTTGTTTGGGTTTTAATGGTTGGTTGATTCTGTGTGTTAGAGATTGATGATTGTATTTCAGTGATGATTGAGCATAAGTGCTGATATTAGATCCAGTTTGAAAAATTGATGAAACGTGGTCCATGGATGTTGTTGAGGGTTGGATCGTTTAGTGATGAAGTTGAAGCTTCTTGCTAGTAGTAGTTGGTGATCAGATCAGTGAGTTGAAGCTGCTTTCCAGTAGAATATGGAGAACGAGTTAAGTTTAGCACCTTTAGAAGGTGGGTGCCTACATACTAGTATGAGTCTACACTAGTGCAAGAATGTAAGAAGCTTTTTCGATATTAATAAGGTGGTAAGACTAAGACAACAATGGTGATCTTCTCCCTCATTTGGTTTCCACCTTAAATATTGGTGTTCATGTGTGTTTACTTATGTGTGATACTTTATTCTTTTCTTACTGCACTTGTTTAATACCTATCAAATGCCTGATAAATCTCCTAGATTATGGTTCAAAGCTTAATAGATAAAGAATTAGTTGTTTTACAATTTTACTGACCATTTGCTAGTTTCTTTTACAACAATTATGTATATACGCTAGTTGGCTTCAGTCAAGTTATGTATACATTTCGGAAAAGGAAAATTATTATTGTGATTTTTTAAAATATTGATTCACCCTCTATCTCAATATTTTTCCCAACACAAAATATTATACAAAATCGAGACAAAATGTCCTACAAAATTAGGGCTTAAGACCAATCATGTCTATCAGAAAAGATATGGACATCTCTAATCTATATCTATGGGTCCAACCTTGGATGTGCATCTCGGAAGAAGATGATGGAAGTAGCCACCCATTAGAAAAATCACACCCAATCTTGTGGTACTCATACCACGCATCTCTGCATAGCCTTTGGTAGATCCTCTATCACTGCTATAGGTACCAAGTGAGTCAATCTCTCCTAGTTCCTCTATATGATATGGGGGACTATCTCAATCTTAGTTGTGACACTCTCTGCGTCTCTTCCATGATGCGTATTCCTAGGTAGACCCTCAGGTCTTACCGGTCCCACATATGTATCATGATCAAAAAATTTTGTAAGGATTTTTCTCTCCTCAAAAAGAATTTCGATTCATAATTTTGAAATACAAAAAAATCAAATAACATTAAAATCTTAAAAAAAAAATACTAACGACACCCCATGTAGTGCTGGGTGGAAGCACTTGATCTGTATCTGCTCTAAAATCCATGTTTGCGTAGGGGTAGTTCTCAATGGAAATGACTTGTTGTTTCCACCAAAGGAAAACCTCATCATCAAATGTTGTTCTAGGGACCTCACCACCCCCTAGTCTCTTCATCAAGTCAACCTATCTACCTATCTGTGAACCTCTTGGGCTGGTGAAGGTGGAAAGTACTTTGGGTCGAAGTCCTAGTAGCCTCTCAAAGAAGAAAGTTAAAAGGATAGTACCATATCCAAAATGTTTGGTATTACTCTTTTTGATAGAAGTAAGTTGTTTTTTCAGATTAGTTAGGAGGGTTGAACACCAATCAAAGACTGTGGTAAGGAAATCCACTTCTAAGCTCATTATCACACATGATGCTTAATGCAATGAATTTGATTATGCTACCCTCGCAATGGTGAAAAGGAGAATCCTGGGGGGTAGAATTTCCAAATTCTTGATTGGGATCTGTGTCCCTACCTTCTCATTGTTTCCATCACAATAGATGCAAATGTAATCATCCACACTGAGGATTCCTAGGGCCTTCCTTGCAAATTAATTGGCTCTCCTCTCCAGGTAAGTCAAGTGATGAATTAGATCTCTTCTACTTCAATACGCAGGGGCATCTAATCAATCATAAAAATATCTTCTTCTCGATCCTAGTAATTAACAAGCATCTCCGATGACCTTGTGTTGGTTTTGATATTTGTCATTTAAAAAAATTTCAACAATCCACATCCTCTTAGTACAACAAGTTCTAATGGATCATTCATTACTTCATTATATACTACATTGTGCTCTTTTTCCTTCCATGTGATTGTCATCCTGCAGTTTCAATCATTTTCATCCATTAAAATCCATGATTTAAAATATTTCACTGCGCACATACGAGTTCGTTTCATACATCATCATGTATAGGGCTTATTGATACATGATTTCAATATACCCAACCCACGTACCCACAGATTAAAAATATAAAAACAAATATTTCATGGTAAAATTCTTGAAAAAATACTTGAAATGTATAAGAATTCATTGAAAGATTGAATTAGGATATTACCTAGAAGCTTGGTGGTTATTATGGCTGAGAAATTTGGTGGATTGTGGTTGCCAGTTTTTTCTTCAGAGCTCTTTCACTCAATTGTTCAAAACACAAATGAGGCTTGATGAGTCAAAATGTCTATTTATAGGTTGACATTTCAAAAGCGTTTGAAAACCCACTTTTGCAAAGTTTATGTTTTAATTTTAATTGTTTAAACTTTGTGACCTTTTGTCTTTGAGTTCTGGTATAGGTTGTTTATCAGTTTAAATTGGAGACTTTGAGACAATTCCTACCACTTTGATTCCATGACTATTGACCCGTCGTGGAAGGTATCATTTTCGTCACTAGGATATAGGTTAGGGAAGGTCAATTGTTTCCTTGCATTATGCGTTCTAGCCTCCATATTGTGACATGTTGCCATAGGGTTGACCCCATTCTGTTATGATTCTTAAACCATTTTCACTCATTGACTTATAAGAGCATGACATGTTGGTAGAGACATCCTTTACATGTGTTTCCTAGTTAGATCCTCGCTAGCATGTGTTGCCAATGCTGCCAAGATTGAGTAGGCTCGGGAGTCCTCTTTAGTTCCTCCATGACTTTCGCGATGAAGCTTCATTCTCCTTCTTCTTCCCTATATTTCTAGCTTTATACCCTAGACACTCCCACATGTTGCGTTGTAATGCTGCATTGCATGTTGACTATTTGTACCTTTTGGCCTTAAGCCGACTTTACTTGGACTCGTGTATAAGCCACTTTTCTACCACATCTTTTTGCAAAATAAACCTTGCAATCACTTAGCCTCTACAACTTGACACCTTCTGCCCATGGAAAGAATATACCTTTGAGTGTCATTAACCCATTTCATCACCTTGCATTGAGCATAGGAATGTTCCCCTCCTAGGAACTAATACATTTGTATTTGGACACCCATTCTTTCCACTGTACCATAAGAATTCTTTTATTCTTTTCCAGGATTTTCAAATATGAAAAAGAAAAAAATTATATATTCCAAAAAATAGTGGGAACGAGTCTTTACTTCCATAATTGATGGCTGCAAGATTTAGTTGTGTCACCATTGAACAAAAACTCAAAGAAATTATTTCCTCCCTTGGAATGGGCTTTAGTTTGACTTAGGAGAGACATAACCTTTTCATTGAGTCAATACTCCTCCAGTACGTTATCTCTTCCAATCACATGAAAAGTTTGTTTATGCATCCTACATAAAAAAACTTATACAAAGTTATCATATGCTGCCATATAGTCACATTTAAGTCATGCTTTTGTTCAAGGGAAGTAAACCTGAGTGAGCCTTTCTGTGATGTCTCTTCACTCATTTTCAGTCGGCCATACCCAGTCTGTCAGATTTATGTTTAGTATAACATCAGATATTTGGTCCTTTGTTCGTGCTAGCTAAGAAGGTCTCCATTAACTTCTTTCTAGTGGGTCTGTTGTTATCAACTTCAAAAAATTTCTCTGAGAGTAGGCCTAAAGTCACACCCTGGCCCTCTTTCCATCATTGATAGGTGACCTTGTGCTCAACATCGATCAATATCATGGGTCTTTCACTTAGTGCTTTCCCTTGTGTTTGATGTCAGCTTACATTATCACACATTGGGATTTGTGAAGTACCTTGGTTTCCATTTGACCCTATTGGTGGATTCCTTGCATCTGTGTCATCTTTAATTATTGGTTGGTTTAGGCGGTTTCTGTCATGTGCTAGCTACATCTTGTGTATGCCAGAAATGTTATTCGGTATGATTACTTCATATTTCTTTGTTTGAATTGTTCCACATTATTGGCCTATGGGTTACACTCCCACTGTATTGATGTATGGTGCCTTAATTCCTTCCTTCCATCTAATATTTTCCCATAAACTCTAATTCCTTGCTCCGGGAATAAGGTCTAGAGTCATTCTTTGAGTGCCTTAGGGTTTGCAGTCATCAGTGGCTAACTCCTTCGCTATCAACAGTGAGAATACACCAATGTCTCATCATTGATATATTCTCTCAAGTGTTTGACTTCAACTCATTTATTTGCACTTGTTAGATTGTACTTGGGTACCTTGACTCTCATCATGATAATCGGTGAGTTGTCTCACGTTTGTTAATGGTATACATCAATGACTGGTAATCAAATGATTTCTCACATGGTCGACTTCAGCTCATTTATTCCCATAGTGTAGAAATTTACCATGTCGGTCGGTGAAAGCCTCGAGTTGCATCAGCATTTATTGGTTCACTTGTTAGTTCCCCCTATTTGCTTCTAGTGACACCATCCACCTGATATGTTGTAGTTCTTCACAACAGCATCTTATATGTTGGAACCTGAGTTGCATGAAATACCATTATTCCACTTTCCAACTTGGTACCTTAAGGATCATTTATGTGACTTCATTTATCAGATATCTACTTCAGCATCATTGATCAGTTCTTATATATGTGATATTGTGACATGGCCTTGATATGTACTTTTGCGGCTATGAGCAGATGATCCACTATGTATTTATCAGTTTCCTTTGTACTTGTATACATATTGGATCTGCTCTACACTTGATATGTGGACATGATTTACTATCTCTGAGCATGGGTATGCCTGCCTTAGACATGAACTTTCTTTCTAATCTCTTCCACTAGTTTGGTAGGCTAGAATCTAGTGATTTAGTGATATGCTTTTGTGTTAGTATATATGTTTTTGTATTTTTAGGGAAACAACCTCAAGTTTTCATTACAAAAGTTGGATGAAGAGGGAAATCAACAATGGGTCATCTTCTGGACTACACTAGTAATGAAGGATCAAAAAGAACATTCATACAAACAATTCATAGAAATGTTTGTACATCCAACACTCAGTCTCCTAAGTAGCAAGTTAGAGCCAAGAATCAGTGAAGAAATCAAGAAAATTTTGCAGTTACTAGACCAAGTCCAGACAGTAGATTGGTATCTTTACCAAAATTACATAGAGCTAAGGGTATATGGGTGTGAACTTGCTCCTTACAGACTGCCAAAATTCCTCCCAATGAGGATTTTTTCCCTTGAGGACATCAGGAAAATTCTCAATCTTGATGAGATTCATTTTGTATCTGCCAACAAGAAATATCAATTCAAGATCAAAACCCAAATAGGACCTTTCATTTGTAAAAACAGGGAAATGGGGGAAGAAGGAGACAAATTTATGAAAGAAATGCAATTCAACTTCAGTTTCACATGGTCATATGATCCATTAGGGGTCATCTCCAAGTTAAGGGTAGTCAACAAATCTACAACTTATTTTCATACATCCAGACTAGAGATTGAGAGATATAATAACCAGCTAGAATGGGTTGAGAGCACTCTATAAGAGGTAGAGGAGAAATTGGTGTCAACTTCAACATTATAGACCCCTGTCACCCAGGAGAAAGCAACAAAAAGGATCAGAGAAGAAGAGTCACCACCAGTGACTAATACTCATACCGAAAACTTCAAAATAATATACAGGAAGAGGACTAAACTTAATCCCAAAGTTAACCTAAACAAGGATTCATATCAAGAGGAGATTATCACCACCAAAGAGACACTTGTTTCCTCACTAGTAGGTGATCAGACTACACTTTCTCCTACCTCCTTGATAGCTTCACAGGATCAGCAACAAGTTATGCCAACTAGTACATCTACCACAAGGGAGAAAGAAAAGAGCATATTTGATATATTTAAGGAGATTAAAGTAAGAAATGAAGCTTTGAAGATCAATACATATAATCATTTATGGAAGAAAACTTCCAGTTCTCAAAGCAGACTACTATCATCCTTTGACTCAAAGAAAGGAAAAATGTAGAAGGCCTTCCTCCAAGCACAGATCCCACAGCCCAAGGAAGCATCAAATTACAAAAATACTTCATTTTAATTTGATGCAAAAGACATACATCCCATTGATCAAATGGAGATGCACAAACAAACTGGTCAAATGATTTCATCCACACTCACTAACACTGCTTTGAGTTTGTCGAAATTGCAAGTTACTTTAGCTAATGTTCAGTCACAATTGAAGATGGAGAAAGTCTCTTCACTCGCCAAAGACAAGGATTGAAAATTTGGAGGACTTGGTAATCAAGATAGGATATGATCCTTCAAACATTAATGCAACAGAAGAGATCATAAGAAAGAAGAATACTGACATAGAAGCATTGAGAAAACAGTTGAAATTTCTAGCCATAGAAGATCCTCTGGCCAAATGCATTGAAGAAATAGAGTCACAGAAGGCAGACATCATGAAGCTCATCATGGATCAGAGTGTACATTTGAAACAAATGAAAATAGAGATGGAGAAAGTAATCAAAGAAAAGGATGTCTGTTGGACCTTTGGAATTTGTACCTCTTACAGAAGTTCCTACATCTACATCTTCTACAACAAACACAGGGAATACTACAGATCAACTAGCTAGTGCAGTGGAGAATATGTCTCTCCAAATAGAAGAAGTTAAAAGATTGTAGGCTCAAGTTAATATTCTACAAGACTAGAAGGAAAAGACTGAGACTTTCCATGCAATGGAGCTATAGAGAGCTCAAAACCAAATAGAAGCATGGCAGAAATCCACAACTAAATCCTCCATTGGCCACACACTAGGTCAAGTTAAGGAAATTATATGGAACAATATTATTGAAGCCATGGATGGAATCTAGGTATTCATATTATATTTGAAGAGAAGGAGTTGATTGAGAGAGCCAATAAGGTCGTTTCCACTATTAACAATGAGCCGGGAGATATGCCTGCCACAACCAACAACATCATCAAGTTTCTCAATTCCAAAAATAGATGTGAGCTGGATGATTTGGGACTAGATGACAGGACAAAGACAATTTTAGATATAAATAAAGTTCTTACAAAGAAAAATTTGATTGTGCAGCTTACAAGGAAATGTCACAGTTTGGAAATAGTAGTCAACAAATTTTTCACGAAAATAGAAGCATTGACAAAGAAGAACCTGCATTCTTTATTTGTAATTAATGAAAAGCTAACGACTAGGGAATATTATAAGAATAAGTTTAAAGACATTGCAAAGGAGACTGCTAAATCTTCCCACATTAAAGGTGCTATGACAGGGAGAGCTTTTTTTGATGCTATCAACAACATTGTTTTCATTCATCATGAGATAAAGCACATTTTCGTAGTAAAGCCCACATTTGCTCGATATACCAAGGTAGATGAGATCTATTATAAGGAAAAAAAAATCACCATCCCAGATGAAGAGTAGTGGGATAAACTATGTGAATTTGAAGATTAAAGAAAAGATCAGCTACATCCAACACAACACCCAAATCGTGGTAATGCAACAATTGTTCCCCGCTACATACATCCAAATCACTTCACCAAATTCACCTCTTTCGATCACGTTAGTCATTATGTCATTTTTTTTAGTTAATAATATATTTCCATGTCTATGAAACATTCACTATAATCTTTTTCAAAATTTTGTTTAAATACTTCATTCATTCGAAGTATTGGGGGTCAGTTCCTGATCATTGTAATTCTTCTTATTGAGCACTGTACTTTTCCCACGTTGTTGGAGCGTCATTAATACAAAGACTTTCACAAGATTCTTGTGATACAATTTATTGGTGATGTTTTTCTTATTGTACCTATCTTCTTCACTATTTCTCCCTACATAATAATCATCTTAAAATCTAATTGTAAAACAGGAAATGTGAAAAATAAGATTTGTTAATAGAACACCTTATTTGGATTGTTTTTACAATCTATATGTTTTTCTTCTAGAGTCTGATTGAAAAATTCTTAAATACTTTTCGGTCATTACTAAACACACCTTTTCTCCATTTCATGATTCACTTTAAGGATCCAGTAAATGTAACTAGCTTGCCCTGTGATTACTCTTTTAAACATTTGATGCAATATCCAACATTATTTGACTCCATAACCCAATGAAAAGTAAGTAATTTGATCAGATCAACAAACTAAACCAGTCAACTAAATTCAAACAAATAACCAATAATAATCATAACTAGCCTAAAATCAACTTAAAAACTAGGTTAAATCATAAAGAGAGATCCCTCTCTGAAGTTGGCAGGGCTAGATCCCAACTTCAAAAGTGGTTTGATGTTGTCCAATGTATTTACTCCCTCAACCTCAAAAATATAAAATGATAGCAAATCCAAAAAGAAATATGGTGGTAGAGTCGAAGAGAAGCCTTGTCGGCATTAACTGCAATGAGGCTTGATTCAAGTAGATCTACTCCACCAATCATAAACACCAAGGCCTGGCACTGTTGAGGACAACTTTGCAAAACCTCCATGGAAGACATGGCACGATCCTGGGAAATATCTTCAACAATATTGTAGTGTTAAGTGGCCTGGGGAGAAGGATTTTTTGTTTTCTTATGGATGACACCCTTAGGGGGTGATAAACAAGTTCCACATGCTTATCTAATGTGAGAGATCTCGTGGAAATAGGTGGAGTGGGTGAGTCCTTAGAAGAATAACTTGACTAAGGAACATGATATGCCTTTGCTCGCATGGTCACATTCATGTCTTCTTTACACATAAATATGGACGAACTATTGGTAGGATAGGAAAACGGCCCCTCGTTTTCCCCTTGCAGATGTGGAGGAGGTTAGAAAACCATTTATCACTCAGGTTGTGCAAGAAATGAATGAGTTAAAACAACAAGATATTTGGAAGATTGTGGTGGTTCAAGGAGCCTATGAACTTCATCCATCAGAGTGTATTCATGAGTAAGATGTTCACCTTGATAAATTTTTCAAGGGAATTTAATCTTTTCACAGCTCTCAATGGCGCTCCCTCCGTAATTCTGAGGATTTGGTTGAGATTCTTCAGAAGTTTTATTCTTTTTTTATTCTTCTTGTTATTATTTTTATGAGGAAGTTGTTGGTTGTGCTTAGGTGTTGTGGACTTTACTATTACAAAATCGGTGGACTACTCATAAGAGGGTGTTTTATTATATCCATATGCACTTGCCAGGGCTTGCAATTTAACAATCAAGTACCCATGTTGGGCAGCAAGTTGGATCACAGAATAAAAATAGAGCCAAATACACCATCAATGTGTGGTCTTGAAATAGGTTTTGGTGAGTCAATGGAAGTCCTAGGAACATTAGGAATAACTTCATAAAGCATTCCCACCTGTGAATAAATCAAATCTAGTTTTTGGGAAGCAAATATAGCTTTATCCTTAGTGACGTCCTTGAACATGGAAACATATTTGGAAATCTTAGGTCTTAAGGATTCAATGAACCATTTGCGCAAAATCTCACCGGGAAGCTTGGTTCTCACCAAAATCTTGTGATGATGCAACTTGTGAATATGATCATAAATCAAAGTGGAATCATATTGTTTAAAATTTAATAAGAGATCAGAATCGATATTGTACCACGTAGGCAATTGAAAGTGTGTTAAAAAGGTTTGGGCTAATGATGAAAAGTCACTACAGGATGTTGTGTCCAATTCGATGTACCATTTGGTAGCATCGTCTGTCAAAGTATGATGGAACAAGCCAATTTTAATTGAATCGTATACTAAAGACTTGGATGAATAGAATAGGTGATATGTGGTAATGTGATTAGATGGATTCTCCCCACGATTTGCTTCAAATTTGGGTATTTCAAAAGGAAATTTTGTAGGCATAGGTTGCCACTAGGGATCATGTCTAATGGGGTCATTGGTCAACTTAGCCTAATATGATAAATCAAGAGAAGTTAGAAATGGATTATGAAGTTGACTGAACGGGTCATAGGTAGGAGAAATACCCAACCAACCTTGAGCTCCTCCCATATAAGGATTGTGATGTAGTGGTTGTTGACCTTGGTAAGGATTCATCCCAGCATATAAAACAGGTGGGCTAGGATAACTAGTAATAGGATTCCCCCTCCAAGGTATGTGCCCCCAGAGAGAAATGGACCCTCGAGAGCATGAATTGTAATAAGGTTGTAGCCAAGAGGAAAGGATGGACCAGCCTAAGCAGTAGCACCGACATAAGGATGAGGACTCATAAAGGAAATGGTACTAGCAGCAGGGTTTCCCCTAGTAAACTAGCCACTCGAGGAAAAGTGTTGGAATGTTGCGTCCTTCCAAATAACAAAATATATCAGCCTTGTGACATACTAGAAGTGACGTTCCCCCCAAGATTACAAGGAACAACTAATGACCCCCCCCCCCGCACACACACATTTCCATAAGTAACTGCACCTAACTGCGGAACAAGAATCATTGACTGAGAAATGATAGGTGAAAATAATCCTGACCCTACTGGCTGACTAGGATGAATAACCATGGTTGGAAAAGAGGACAGAGTAGGCATGGAAACATTCAAGAAATATGTGGGAGCTATAGATGAAGCTGATGGGTTTCCCCAAGAAGATGTTGGAGATGTAGATGCAGGAGTAGATTTTTATTAACCATATAAGTGAAATTACACCAATATGCCTTCAAGAAAAGGATATCTTCTCCTCATACTTCTATCATGGTCTCCTCTCCCAATACAGTAGATCTCTCACACTATAGCATGGATACTTCATCTTATCCCCCTTTCCTCTTGGTGAGATTATATAAGCTTATTATATCATTTGGAAGAATGCATCTAGACACCTAGGGGCTTGAGATGTTAGGAACCTTATAAAATAAATGGACCCCTATCCAACTCATACACAAGTGGGTCAAGATGATCTCATTGGGAATGACAAACTCTAGAGAAATTATAATATTTTTAAAAATTAATTATGACAAATTTCTCAATTATGAAATTTCACCCTTTTAACATGGGATAAATCCATGGAAAAATTTAGGGGCTAATATTCACATCGGGCTAATTTTCCATGTTTTTTCTAGAAAAAAATTCGCCAATTTCCATTTTTTTCTATAAGTTATTCACCAAAATTTTAGAGTATAAAATTATTTTACTTTTAAAATCGCTAATTTTATAGAGACTATATATAAAATGACTATAAATTTGGATTCTTATACAAACTTATCACCAAATATTTTATAGTTTACATATTAGTGACTAGTAACATTTACCAAAGTTTCTAAACTTTTAAATAAATTTTTATCCTTAAAATTTTCCTTCGATAAATCTCACATAAGTAAAAGAAAAGGTGAAAATGGATGCATTTTAGCCAAACAACTAAGGTAAGTTTATATTGGGTTTCTCTCACTATAATGGAATGGAAAATAGGGTTATAACACCAAACCAAATACCACAAATTGTGATAGAAGAAGGAAAAGACAAAGGAAATCACTCAAACACAAGTGATGAAAGCCAAAGAAAGAATGAAGGTTGTAAATATGAGATGAAAAATTGATTTAAATTGAAATTCGAGCAACCAAACAGATTTGAAAAGATGAGATCTCAAGATGAGGACACCAACCCCTACCCAAGCACAAAATATTGTCAAGGAAAACCTTAAAGAACACAAGCGATGGAAGACCCGAAACACACCAAGAAATGTGTCTTTAGACTAGAGATGTACTAGCAACTAAAAGTGATAGAAATCATAGATCCAATAGATCACCATAGATCAGAAAGAAAAAGAAAGGTGGAAATCCAAGACACAATAAGAAACTCTTTTCAACAATGAAAGATCCAATCCAAGAAAACTAGTCAACAAAACTAGATCTAGAACATAACTAGATTACAAACAGAAGACCAAACACAGGATAAAATTTGAGACAATAAAAATTAGAGAGAAATGTTAAGATTTTAGGGTTATAGGCACAACCACATAGATGAGTTGTGTTGAGTGTGTTTATGAACACATGCTAGACACTAGAAAATTTTGGTTGTAGGCTTACAACAGACTAGATGCAATTCAGTGCATGTGGTTGGGGAAAAACCCATTTTTTCCTTGAAATTCCCACACACAACACAAAACAAAAATCCAATATATAGGAAAATAAGCCCCAAAAGCAACCTCAAAAGATCAGAAAAAATAGAGAGAACCCTGGAAACTAGAATAGGAAAAAGATAATGAAATCCCAAAGTGAAGCGGGAAAAGAAAAAGAATGCTTTCATTGAAAGCACCAGTTTTGTTTCTATAAATTATACACGGAAGGAGCTATTTCTCCATGATCTTATGCCCAATTAAGATCACCATATAGAAAAAATAACAGCTAAGTCAATCCAACAAAAATTCCCAAACCAAATGGTCATGTAAGCAACTTCCATGCAATTTCTAATGTTGTAAAGGATGAGTGAGTACCTTGCCTCCTCATAGGTCGGTGAAGGGTTTTGGGCCTATTGGAGAATTCTGTCACTCCAATCAAGTGATCATTTTCATTTTCTTTCGATGAAAATCCTCTAGCTTCGGTAATCCTCTCTTCATTCTGATAGAATCTCCACACTATAATGAAGAAGGAATCACAATGGCATGAAGCCCTCAAATTTGAATCAGAATAGAAGCATAGACTCTTTGAAGCTCACTTTCCAAATATCTGGCTATCCAAAAACTAGCCTTACATGTAAGATGGCCCTGTATATGTTTGGTGTGTGTTATATTATTTCCACAACTAGTCGCATGTGCTGGGGGATGATAGTGGGGCATGAGTCACTCCTATTCGTTGCGCCAGGCGCAGTAGGAGGGTCAAAGGGGGGGTGTGAGTCACTCCAATTTGTTATCTCAGGCACAGCAAGGGGGTCACAAGTGGGTTGTGCCACTTCTATCAGGTGATTTTAGGGGTCCATAGCCCCCTGTATGCAGTCTGGGGCAGTGCCCCAGGGGAAATTTTATGGACCCTATATTAGGTGGGAGGACCTACGTATGGTTTTGTGTATGGGTTTTGCACATGGTTTTGGGCATGATGGTTTTCTGCCCATGGTATTTTTTGGATCCAGTCAAGGGAACTATAATTATGTTTTAATCCAGAGTTAATGGAATGGCGTTTATGAATGCTTCGACATGTATAAATATGTATTGTAACATTGAAAGGAACATAATGAAAAATTAATCTAGTAGTCCCAGTTTTAGGATCTAGGTGAAAATATCTATAAATATATATTTTAAGTTTTATGTTCTCACCATTGTTTATTTTCTTTTCTTAGCATTCGTATGCAAGTAATTTTTGTACAGGGTTAAAACCTACAATATAAATAGGAAGAAGACGACTCCTAAGAGGATGAATGTAGACACTTATGACCAAGAAAAGTTAGAGAATATTCTCAATAATGACTCATAGCTAGCTCAAATAGATAGGATAAGAGGATGAGTCTAACTGGTCTCCTAGGAACCATAAGTCTCTAGAAAAAGTCCCCCAACCTTACACATAAAACAATGAAATATCGACTATAACCACATGGATAGTATGTCTTCCATGCAGTTGGAAGGTTCCAACTGCACACAAGTTGGGCTTCATGTGGTTGTGGCATAACGTTGGGAAAAATAGTGGTCAAGTCCCAACATAAGGTCGATAAGAATAATAACTCTAAGGTACTAACCCTAGGGAGAAAAATAGGCTAATAACAGGGGTCATCTATAGAAAAAGAGTAAGGTGGGGAAAGTTTAATTATCTTCATTTTATCATGGAGCCATAATTCACCCTTGAACATGGAACTTATTTGAGCCATCCTCTTATATTTAGGCCTTTCCTAACTTTAGAGACACACCAATAGCATGAGTTGAGTCACTCTATTAACGAGTCAATATCTCACCCAAATGGTTACCTTTCTAATCCCTAGGCTGTGGTGATATTTCATGTGTCACCGTTATGTCTAAATGGAATTCTCTAGTCTAATATTCCATGTTCACATTTATGTCATGCCATTATATGTTCAAGGTAGATCCTAGTCAACACTAGCCATATGTAATGTCATTTTACCTTTTGTGTCATCCATCCTTGTGTTAGTTGTGCATTAGTTATTCATCTACTATTGTCATTGGCCTCATCTTTGTGTAATTTTTGTGTCAAACTATGGGGGATACTTCAAGGCCCTCCCTCAATAGATATCTTCCCATCGATGTTGACACCTTCTTGAGATGTATATATAGAGACAATCCAATAACTTGAAGCTTGCCTTAGTGGAAGGCATCCTCAGAGTTGATAGTGGGTTTTCCTCATTGGACCCTATTGACAAAGCCTACGAGTGCTCAATATTAGCTCATCCATTCACACTTTCTATATTGTGCTATGTGGATTAGGAGCCATTTTCATGATTGGTGGTCTTTGTCATGTCTATTAATAGGAACCCTTAATTCATGTTAATCAACTAGTATCCCTGCATGCTCGATATCATCTCATTCATTCACATGTATTCGAGTCATACCATTAAAATGAATTGAATACCTTAGGGCTTGGGGCTACCTCACTCAAGAACATTGCCTCCCCCAACTTCCATTGGAGAATGTATTATATAAATTGAGGGAAATATTTAGGCACTCCCCTTGGTGTCTACAACCCTACTAATATCTACTATGACAAAGATCTACATTGTATTATGATTAGTCCTTGATGACATTAGTTTGTATCATATTTTGTGGGTAGCCATGCTCTATTCCTATTGCACCTAGTATAGGTATGCCCACCTCAAGGATGTATATCATATGTATCTGACTATAGCTTTTGTATTCATTTCCAGGTTCCTTTTCCTTGGCTACCATTATTGACCTTTCTCACTAAGATTGTTGTAATGTATTATGCCCACTAAATTCTCTTTTAAACTGATACATTATGGGGCATCTATTATAGCTCAATATGACACCCCCTTGGGTCTACTATGGATGAAACTAAAAAAAAACTATAATTCAAAGCAAAATCCATGGAATTGCTCCAAAAACATTAGTTTTTCCTCTCAAATTACCCTAGTACACTAGTAGGGAAATTTTCAATGCTCCATTTAGTCTGGAAAATAGAGTTGCAATGCTTTGATACCTTAAAAAAGAGAGATGGAGTGACTAGGGTTGGTAGAGTGAATGAATAAATATTGAAAAGGTAAAAAATAACCATATTTAAAAGATAATGATGAAAAGACCATAAAAAACATGGTCAAACAAAGTGTATAGATACATCTGATCACTCAAACATAACAATAAAATAAAAGTTCTCCATGGAAGAAAGGGAGAAAAGGAAGGGATAAGGAAATGCTACCAAAATGAGAACCCACTTCTATTTGCGATAAACTTAGGAACATAGTGAATCCTTATTGTGAGTTTTCATGGGAGG
>APFE030652674.1:0-16581 GCA_000404065.3 Pinus taeda
GTTATTTTTGGCTTAATGCAAATTCGATGGAAGAACTTAGGAGAAAGGGGGTTGATGTGCCTTTTAGTGGATTGTGGGGGCCACTCAACCACAGAAAATATGCACCCCTTGGAGGAAGCTCGATTTTCCTAAGTGTGGATTTGAAATATTTGATGGGGCCACACGTGGGGCCCAATGAAGCAAGAATAAATAGAAAGAAGTGAGCATAATTTAGAGTTTTTGATCATTTGAAGAATTTTGTTGTTTCTTTGGTTGTTTAGCTAAGCTATGGAGTGTTGTTCAGCACAAGAGCTTCCCAAGGAGTGAAGCTCACCCCAACCTTTGATCAACTTCAAGTGTCACCCTATGAGGGATTCCATTGCCCATGTCAAATTGTCATCTTCTAGAGGAGAATTTTTAGCAGTAGATCCAACCATACACCCAATTCGAATTGCAGGCTGGAGGGACTGCGTCATCTCCACTCTGGATTGCAGAGTCACTGGAGAGGGAGATCTTGGTTGGAGGTTTAGCAGGTGGATTTGGGAGTTGGGTTGCAGAGAGATTATTGGGAGTCTAATTTGGGGTGGTTTGCAGTCTTATAGCATTTTCAATTGTAGGCAGTGAGCACCAGTGTTGGAGGAGGGCCAAACCCCAAGGGTCGAAATTGGCAAATCAAAACTAGGAAAAACCCTTTCTAGGATTTTCTAGGTTTTTGGAGAGGAGTACATCTCCAAAGTTACAGAAAATTTTGGGTTGTTTTATGGGGGTAAATCCAGTGTTGGAGGAGGGCCAATGCCCAAGCGGTCGAAATTTCCAAGTCAAAACTAGACAAAACCCTTTTTGGGCTTTTCTGAGTTTTTAGAGAGTACATCTCCAGAGTTACAAAAAATTATGGGTTGTTTTGAGGGGGTAAATCAAATCCAGAAGTCAGCTAGAAGAGCAGTTTTTAGGGGACAACACAGTATTTTGGAGGCAACAAAAATTACATCAGCTAGGTATTATTTTATCATCCACCTAAGACATGTATATTTCCTTGTGCAAGCCCAGGTGCACTCCTTCCACCTCATA
The DNA here is from genome assembly GCA_000404065.3 of Pinus taeda. Taxonomy (NCBI): domain Eukaryota; kingdom Viridiplantae; phylum Streptophyta; class Pinopsida; order Pinales; family Pinaceae; genus Pinus; species Pinus taeda. Next base: position 1,048 of record APFE030652674.1, read on the forward strand.
TTGTACTCCAACAGTTATAATTAATAAAAATTGGCCCATTCGGTGTTCCAGACAAATTTATGTTTACATGTGTGTTTACTAAGTAAATTTATGTATTGTAATTGTTGCATGTCTTTGTTATATCTATAAATTTTTACTTTGGAACATTACATTTGTATCAGAGCATGATCTTGGCCAGTTGTGGGGAGGATAGCAAGATCATGGAGGAGTTGTTGAGGTAGAGCCAACAATTGGTGAGGCAGAACCAACAGCTTCTAAAGGGGATGCAACGACTGATACATAACCAACACAAGAGCCAAATACATACATGTGCATCCCAACAGTACAACACCCACATGTATGGTCTATCTAACCATCATACCATGCCTCATTCCTTGGATGAATAGGAGAAGGAGAAGTATAGTTCAAGGCTTGGACCATCATGTTATACACGAAGATGATTTTGCTGGTGGAGACTTGGTTTTAGACATCAGGCCACATATGAGGAGGCCAAACATAAGGTTGAGGGCATGCAGGGTTGTGAGGAGAACATAGATGAACACATCGTGACACAAGAGCCACCCTTGTGGGAGTTTCCTTTGGTATAACTGATTGACACATTGGTGGAGATAGTTGGGCACACACCCATAGGACCATCCATTGATGAGGTGCCAATAGGCATAGAGGTACCCAAAGCTATAACAGACTTCCTAGATAATAACTACATCCAACAACATGGAGAGCACCATAAGAAGCGTGAGCTAGATGAGGATGTTATGCTTGAGGAGGTACATGTGGTGGGGTAGCTCGAGACTCTGGTTGAGCCCATCATGGAGGAGGATGGGAAGTCATCTTTTGGGTCTGCCATCAACGGGGAGCAGATAGATGCACAGGTAGCTAGCAGAGATGCAGTACTTACATTCAGTAGCTTTCTTCAGGCTTACGTAGATGGGGCCTACAATACAATTAGGTTACCTCTGCACATTGGAGGGAGAGTGCTGAAGTTACCTAGATAGATTGTATATATTGTTCGAGCTAGTGCGAGGAGGTGACATGAGTTGTGTAGGGAGAAACACTCACATGATAGATTTTCTACATACTTGTGGACTCTTGCATTTGATCCCTCTCATGGGGTTTGGTGGTGTTGATGCCTCGAAAATCGCTGCAACAACAATGGGGGATAACCACCTAGTCCGGACCTTAAAGCAACTCCTTTTCCGTTTGGATTAGTGGCTCTGACTGGTTTAACTAGGTCCAGTTACCTTCTCCCTACCGCTATTGGTTTATGATGTATCTTTAACTACCAATAGACAGGGATATCAGATCACTTCTTCTTGTTGATTAGGCAAGAGAATGACCCTTAGGCTGATTTGGGTTCAACCAAACCACAACTAAAGTTTTGCCTCTTTGAGAAGAGGACTTAAAAATGTAGAATTTAATCTAAATGCGAGCTTATTCTATAATGCAAGCAAAAAGAAACTAATCTTAATCCTATCTTAATTAGGAAAATATATATCTAACCCAACTAAGAGCAAGATAATTAAAGTATTGGGATTTAAATATGTCTTGTTTATAATGAATATCAAATTAATGAAGTAGTTCAATTAACTGACATTATGGATACCAAAATACATCCTACTGAGACCTATCAACTGAAATAATAAACCAACAACATTCCATGAAGTAGTTCACAAAAATGATATTGATTACCAAATCAATAAATCCAATAATTAAACAATAATATGCAAAAATAGTTCATAACACATTACTATTTAATAAATCATTTTTATAAGATAGATTTCTGAGCAAGTAGTTACTCAGAAATTAGAATTTAATCCATAAGAACAGAGATACGTAATAACAACATTGAGACAAATTACCCATATTGACAAAAGTGCAAAAACATGAATAAAATGGAACATTTCTGTTACCATAAAAATGAAACTGATATTTGAAACAGTAGTTTTAGAAATACCAATTTATTACATCCATTTCTCTGACTTTGGTCTCCAACAATCCTTTACATTGCTTGAACTTCTGCCTTCAAAACTAGAGTAGTGCAAACTATGCCTCTCATACATAATTCAAGGTACAAAGGAAAAATCTTCAATAATCCCCAGATCTGAGATTTTCTCTCCTCCCTCCTACAACTCTAAATTCCTATTACAGTAGTTCTTTTAGAAGTCTAAAATTGCAGAGGAGAGTAGCCTCTTATTACATTCTACAATCTATTATTTATACTATTTGTGAAGGAATTCTTGAGAGGAAAGTTTGTTGAAGAGAAATCTGCCCAATCTAATTTTATTTGCTCAAAATTTCAATCTTTAATTGCTAGAACTTTCTCATTGATTTAGATCATTTTCTCCATATTTCTTCTATTGTTTTCCTTCAAAAAGAAATCAAAATGAATTACGATGCAACAATAAAATCAAAATATCATTATTGGCATTTAAAATAAATCCAATCAAATTCCATTAAATAAATAATTGAAAATAAAATGTAAGCTTTCTATTGATGCATGGGATGGTTTGATTGGCCAAGGATATTATTGACGAAGGGATCTGCATTGAGAAGAGGCTTGGACAAATGAAAATGCAGAAAATAAAACTCAGAAAATTGGTTTTGTTTTAAAAATTCGTAGCTTGTTTTTCTGCCTAATTTTTGACCCAATAAATGACCAAATTTGTTAGTGAAACCTCCTCAGAATTATTCTCCTTGATTTTATCTTTCCAATGAGCCGTCCTGGGCCTCATTTGCCCAAGTATAACTCAATCCATGAGCCTCCAAAGTTGATGCATCAAATCGGATGTAAATCTGGAAATTCTGTTGCTGGGCTAAAAAAAAGAATTTCAATTAAAAATCTAATCCTAAATAAAGTTATAATTAATTCTAATTTAATTATTAATTATCAACTAAACTAATTATTTAACAACTTATTTATTAATCTAACTACTAATAATATTAAATATTTTATACTAATTAATATTATCTATAATATAAAATTTAAAATAAAATTAATTAAATTAATAAATTTTATATATTATTTATTTAATTTAATTAATTTATTATATTAAATCTTTAAACTAATTTTAAATTATAACCATCCTCACCATATGTTCATTCACTCACTCACGAATGAGTGAATTTGAAGCATTAAGTAAAACCAAAGTTTATGTAAAAACCAAATGCTCTTTGACTTTTTTAAGGATCGGCGATCGGGGATATGAGGGGATATCGGGGTTTTAGATAAAAAATCTCCAATGTAATGTAATAAAACTTTTGTTTAATCAGTGATCGGCATCGGGAGGGGTCGGGGTTCATTAAACTTGTCACATATGAAACCTCCGATGCGATAGAAAAGTCCCAATGCGATCTCTCCATTGCGAAAAAGTTTATATATATATTATAAGTTTAATTTAATTAAACACTTACTTAATATATTAATTTAATTAAATTAAATTAAATATTTAAATAATCATTTTTTTATTTTGATTTTATTTAAATGAAATTTAGTTAAGTTATGAAATTATCTAAACTATAGCCGCTTGAAAAAATAAAGTGAAAAATAATAAAAATAAAGTACAACCATTTGGATGTTTAGGTTTTCGAGATTAGTGATCTATTTTGAAAATTAGAATAGATTACTATAATCCCGATGTTTAATGATTTGGCTACATAACTAGAAATGGAAAAAAGTCAGTAAAAACTCACTACAGGTTAATATTTAAAATGAATGCATTATTGAACTAATTTATTTATAAAATGTAATATTGTACATTTTATGCATTTTTAACCCAGATTAGATAAATGATGAGACTTCAAAGAAGTATCATTTTCAAACCAGTTGACCAAATGAGGCAAAACAAGCGTCAATGGGAAGCTTATAAAAAATCGATTTTAACAAAGCAATCAAAACAAGAATCCAAAGAAAATGAAAAATTAATGAAAGCGTAGGGCAATCAACTAAATAAAAATCCAAAAAGGTGTTTAGCCAAAAAATTTATAGAAAGGGTCCCCATTATTTGAGTTGAGCAAGTCAATAATGGGTTGGTTGTGTTTTCACCGCAACAATGGCGACACACGGGAGAAGAACCAGATATCTCTATTTGATATGAATGAGATTTTCCGAAAATTAAAGTAAAAATAATTAAAGAAGAGAAAATTATGTTTGAAATATTCGACTAGGTTCATTAATGTGAATAAACGCTAGAATCATCTAACTATAATTTTTCTTAAATTTCCTCAAAAATTAAAATATTTCAAAACTCTATATTAGTCCTTAATTAGTTGTAGAGATAAAGAAGGGGTCACTTTACATCTTAGCTTAAAATATACTCATTTGTCACAGGTAGAGCCACTGCTACCAGCAAACATCTATAGTCTCGACAGGGTTACCTTTAATCATCAATGATTCAGAATCCATCTCTTTCAAAAATCATTGACCTATATAATTATATATATTATATTAATATAAAATATAATAATATATATATATATGTTATTTTTGTTTTTATTTTTTTATATTTATTAATAAAATCTTAAAGCCATTGCGCAGATTTGGTGCGAAGAGTGGGTATGGCCATTCACTGTTAAAAATGGACGAACAAGTTGGCTCGTGATGAGACCCCTTGTCTTATAATTGTTGGCAATCATAAGCCATTACCCTGGTTTGTTTAGCAGTGTTGGTAATGTCTGCATATTTTTTCCCCTCTTATCATGGTAAGCTGGCTCATGATGAGGCCTCTTACTTTTTAAGTTTAAATATATTTTTGGATTACATTCTAGAAAAATAAGACTCTTTGGGACAGAGAGACTCATTGTCTCCTTAAGAGTTAAGAATGACAATTTCAGAGTTAAAGGTGCTTTGTTGTAAAATGTCTTTACTTGGTTATAAATAACTTTTCTTGACTGATAATAAAACTTTGAAAGATCTTAATAAAATATTGAAATCTCAAAATGATTACAATTTTATGAAAAATAATTTCTTCAGATTTTATAATACTTTGTCAACTTCTCTAAATTGGTAATCTCTTCCTTAAGTATGTCTACCTTTATTATAATAAAATCAAACTTTACCAAGAGAATTAAGAAAAAGCTAATAGGTGACTATTAACTATTTTTCTCCATGTATGCTGACCATTGTTAGGTAACGAGTAGGTCTTCCATATAAATTATGGCATAATCACCAAAATCAAAACTGAAAACCATTTGAAAAGAATTCTTATGCTAAAATGAGAAAGAAATCAACAAACAAAAATAAAAATGAAGAAATCTTAAAAATGGAAAGGAAAATCCAAGTTTCAAAAGATAAACTCAAACAAGAATGTTTATACCAATGTCTCAACAATATGAAGAAAAAAAATAATCGTGTAATAATTCCTTTTTATGTCGAGAAAAAATCATACCTTGCAGGGTTGTAAGTGTTTTAGGTTTTTTAGATAGCAGTGACGATAATATCTAGCCACAATGAAAATTTTCTGTCTGATATCAATTTTCTTGTTTCAAAGCATCATCTTAATCATTGTTTTAATAAAATGAATGCTTAAAGAAACAAACTAAAGGTTCAGAAACTTCCTGGTGTAGTTGTTTCAATGAACATTATCGTTGCTTCTTGAAATAAAGCCAAGAGAAGAGTATAGGACTTCGAAAATACGATCCGGCAGAGGATTAAAAGCTTTTTATGAAGAGTTGCAAAACAAATTTATATATCAGAAAAACAAAACTGAAACTAAAGTAATGAAATGGAAGTTTAATGAAAGTGGGTACATGAATCTTACCATTGGATAATTGCTTTTGATCTTACCTTGAAAGTTACCAGTTTCTCCAAACTGGTTGACTTCTTATTTTAATTAACATTAAAAACATGAAGAAGTCAAACTAACCAAAATCCTATAACCCAAAATCATTATTTATTTTATTTACATTAAAGCAAGCAGTAAAATGTAAAAATGGAATAGTTAGTGCTCAAGGGAATTGAAATTAAAAGAAATGCATCCGAAATGAGAATGAGAATTTGCAGTAACGAATGTTTCTACAAATATTATAAGTTTCATATAAACTCCATGATTTTATAAATTGTCCAGAATCAAGACCAAATCCAAGATAATAAAATTTAAATATGAAGATAGGGAGGTCTTGAATTTCATTTGTAATTATGGAATTATATATTTAAAACTGAAATGTATGAGAAATTGAAATGATTTTTGTATGCTGCAAATTTGTTATCAATTGCTTTCTTCCCATAGTAGTTACCCAAGCTTGATTTTAAAATAACACATGGTCGTATCGGATGATTCACATAACATGTTTCTTCACCATGCTTGAAGTTTGATTTGCAAGACTTCACCTTTGTCGCTATGCCATATATCGATTAAATGTTAATGGCTCAAAGGCATGCATTGGAAGTTATTGCATCGGCGGTTGAAAATAGAAAATTGCCGATATGAGATCATGCGAAGAAAATATGTGCGATGAGATGTAGTGATTACACTATTGAAGAACTATTATACCACGAATCGGGGACAGTCATGCTGCAATTCGCAGATCGCATACCGCATCTCACGATTTTGCACATTTCACATTGCGCATTGCAAATTTTAAATAGTGGTATGCCCATAAATAAAAATGCGAAGAGGCGATTGCGATATTGGCAATGCGATGAATGACATAACTAATCAACGATCAGCTATCTTAGGTACATGATGTAACAATTCTCGATACGCTAATATGCAATGAAGAGTGGACCAGATAACTTTATGATGGGTTTTTAATAACATATCGGATCCGTGACATTGGTCCTTTTAAAGTTATGCTCCTACCATTATTGCGATTGAGCGGACGCGATATTTTTATGAATTTGATTTGAATTTCATATCAGGTCTAAAATTATGTGGTTGTTGCAATATCGATAAAGTCGATTATCAGAGATCGGTGATTCATGATAATGGAAGTATACTTCAACTGCAAAACTCCGATATGCGAAATGTGATATGGCATATGAGTAAGATAATACATCGGAGGTCTTTTATGAACAATTTTTTATCGAAAATGCTAAAAGCTACTTCCAATGAAATATTTTGCTACAAATGGTTGTGATATGGATGATGTGATATCGGAATTAGATTATTGACGAAGATGAGTGGGATAAGAATATTACAAATATTTTTATTGAAATATCAGCAATATGAAACTTAAGTCAAATCATATGATATTACTTGAAATTTCAATTGGGTTTTCTGATGGTTGAAAGCAAAGTTAAAACTGTTCAAATTCTAATGAATCACAAAATAAAATTTCCCTGAACCTGTTGCAAATTTGAAATGTGTTTGCTGCTTACTTCAAGTTTTGAAACAAAATGAAAACCTGCAAATGAAACAGAACAAAAATCAAAAATAAACTAAGGAAAAGATAAACTAATAATAGATGAGAATAAACTTGTAAATGCGTACCTAGAAAGAAATTGTATGCAGATTTTACCTCGTGAATCTTTAAATCCTTCCTAGGATTTATCAAAATTATGACTTTGTTCAGAATTATCTCATCATTTATTCTAAATCGGAGTGTGAAATCAGCCTAAATAAAATCCACTTATTCATGTTCAAGAAATATAAATTTACCAGAAATAAATATGAAAATAGTCTTCCCTTTTTGAATTGAAACAACAATTTATTACCTCTACTCATTCTGAATAACTTGAGAAGAATCTGTATTTTTATAGTGACTATTCAATAATGTCTTTAGTAAATGAATATGATGTGTATTGCGACTAAAAATAAAAAAGGGATAAAGCCACTAATTGTGGAAAAATGTCAAAACATATTTGAATATGTGCACACAGCAAAATGGACGTCGTTAAGGTCAGCTTAGCAAATTTCGAGGGAGATAATAGGAACTTCATATGATTACCACGAAAGGTTAGACTGACTAATAATGATTGAGTCAGAATTAATCTTATCATAGACAGTCATACATTTCATGGGATAATGAGATCATGAAGCTTTTATATCCTTAAAACCTTTATCATATCAATTTCAAAAGAAAATCTTAGAAGGAAATCTCGAAATGAAGAAAATTGGCTTTGAGGCGATCGATGCCAAGTGCAACCTCGATTGAATTTAATCAAGACATTATTCAAAATAGGCAGAGTAGAGGTATTGCTACAAGAACTTTAAAAATAAAAGCAAGAATTAAAACTTTCTAGTGGGAAGAAAATATTTTCACTGAACAAGTATGAGAAGGGCTAATTGCTTTATTTTTTTTTCTAGAAAACTGTTAAAAACAAATTAGCTACATAAAACAAAGTAACTAAATTAATTCTACTCCTATTCTAACCATATATATGAAAATGGCTAGATATAATCATATTTCCAATGTAACCATTCTCTCATTATAATTCCTCCATGTATGTACAATTCAAATATTAGTAATAAAAATACAAATCTAATTGAATTAACAAAATAATTCTATAAATATAATGTACAGTAATTGTTAGCGACTTAATTAAAATATCCTTCTCTTGAAATTTCCTTTCCAATTGAATACCAATTGGATCATAGAAATCTGGATGGATTTCCATTAATAATTGAGAAATGTTTAAAAGAGGAGATGAAAGGCCAGATTGTGGATATGAACTTTTAAATTCAAAGGCCTGAAAAAAATCGTTAGTGTTATGTACAAATGTTAAATTATTGACAATCTTCCATGAAAGAAAAATTTCCAAATATTTTTCAAATGAATTGATGAAAAATGGATGGAAATATTTCAAATGAAATGGAAAATTATTAATTAAATTGGATTGATGGTAGATTTCTAAACATACATTCTCTTGTTGATATTTCCTTTGAGAAGATGGAAGTTTTTGATAAAACATTAGCTTTGATTGAAATTGAAATAGCTTTTGATGCTTTTGATTATAATATAAAACTTTGATTTTCCAACAGAGCAATGTATCAATTGAATTTTTTATAGTAACGTGTTCAATATGCCAGCGTAATGTATCAAAAATCTGAAAAATAAAATCTGAAAATAAATCTAAATTTAAACAAAATAAGTGAGGAAACAAAAATAAAATGAAATCACTATTTTTACAACTAATGTTACAACACAATTGGGATCGTTTTGAAATGATTTCTTTTTCACAAGGATTGACCAGAATTATGGAATTTGAGTAATTTGTAATTCTAACTTGTGAATTAGAAAACGAATTATAATTATGAGTATAAATGAGAGCTTGATCATGATATGAATCGTAAATTGGAATGTTTTCTTGAATGGTGAAATCATGAAGATAATTTGCTACTCTAAAATGAGGATAGGTTGGAATAATTTCTAAATTGAAACGTTCCTCATTCACAGATGTTAATTGAATTTTCTCATGAGGGTTCTCTTGAGAGGAATAGAAATCGACATTCTCGATGTCAGAGTAATTATCATAAATGACTTCACAATATTCTCTATAATTCCCTTCTATCTCATCCAATATATCAAAACAAGGAGGAATAAAAATTTCATGTTCATTAATGGTAAAAGAATGACCAATTATTGTTTCTCTATCTTGATAAAAATTAATTGGTATTTCATTTAGATCAACCTCTCTATTTTTTGCAAAATCATTAATACCAAGAGGGGAAAACATACCATTATTAAAATTATCGGGATAAAGGGAAAAATGTGAACCTGAAACAATGCATTTAAAATTGTTTCTGTTTGAGAACTCTTGTGCGTTCTGTTCACTATAAATTTCAGATTCAAAATCATTTCTTTGTGTACTCATGCTTTCTTGAAGAATGTTGTTTTGCTGCTCTGATTTCAACATTTTCTCATTATGGAAAAAATTAGAAATTTGTATAGCAATTGGCATGTTATTATTTACTTTGATCGCTGCTTGCAGTTGATGATTTGCAATCTGATTTTCTGAATTCACTGTAGAGTAGCTTTCAGATTTCAAGGAAGATCTTTCTCCAAAATCGTTGTTGTTGTCTTCTTGAATTTGATTAGAAATATTTTCCAAGCTTTGTGAAACCACTTCATCACAATTTATTTACACATCCAAATTGGAATTCTCATTTATGTTAGAAGGGGATGAAACAAAACTCTAAATAATTTCATATGGATTGGGAATGGGAGGAAGAGAACAAATATATTCAAACCAATCTTTTGATTCTTCTTCTGTAGGTTTATCTTCGATTTTGAATCTTAAACAATTCAAATGAAATCGAATATTAAAATCTCTAACGTACTCATTTTCAAATCTTCGCAAATATTCAATTTCATTACATACATGTTCATAATCATAGCCGTCAAGTTTAGAAATGCAGATTGTAACAAGTTGATCCCAGTTGTGAATTGAAGCAACTGGAAGAGTTCTACACCAGTTTTTGGCTTTTGCCGCAAATGTGAGAGTAAAGATTCTGCATAAAATGCCTTCATCAATTCCTTGAAAATCACATTTGAAATGTTTTGAATAAATTGAAGGACATGATTAAAAGCAGAAGAATTTCTCTTACCATTAAACTTTGCTTGAGACAAGAGTCTTACCACTTCGGGTGGAGTATTGGAGGATGCACGTCCATGTATACAACTCCAAATTGGAATCTTAAGAGGAGTCATTGTAGTTAAATAAAGTGTTAAATTGAAAACACCCCAATAGACAAAAATCTCAGGCCCTCCTTCTAGCGCCAAAAATATTGATGCCTCGAAAATCACTGCAACAACAATGGGGGATAACCACTCGGTCCGGACCTTAAAGCAGCTCCTTTTCCATTTGGATTAGTAGCTCTGATTGGTTTAACTAGGTCCAGTTATCTTCTCCCTATCGCTATTGGTTTATGATGTACCTTTAACTACCAATAGACAGGGATACTTCTTCTTGCTGATTAGGCAAGACAATGACCCTTAAGCTGATTTGGGTTCAGCCAAACCACAACTAAAGTTTTGCCTATTTGAGAAGAGGACTTAAAAATGTAGAATTTAATCTAAATGCAAGCTTATTCTATAATGCAAGCAAAAAGAAACTAATCTTAATCCTATCTTAATTAGGCAGATATAGATCTAACCCAACTAAGAGCAAGATAATTAAAGTATTGGGATTTAAATATGTCTTGTTTATAATGAATATCAAATTAATGAAGTAGTTCAATTAACTGACATTATGGATACCAAAACACATCCTATTGAGATCTATCAACTGAAATAATAAACCAACAACATTCCAGGAAGTAGTTCACAAAAATGATATTGATTATCAAATCAATAAATCCAATAATTAAACAATAATATGCAGAAATAGTTCATAACACATTACTATTTAATAAATCAGTTATATAAGATAGATTTTTGAGCAAGTAGTTACTCAGAAATTAAAATTTAATCCATAAGAATAGAGATACATAATAACAACATTGAGACAAATTACCCATATTGATAAGAGTGCACAAACATGAATAAAATGAGACATTTCTGTTACCATAAAAATGAAACTGATATTTGAAACAGTAGTTTTAGAAATACCAATTTATTGCATCCATTTCTCTGACCTTGGTCTCCAACAGTCGTTTACATTGCTTGAACTTCTGCCTTCAAAACTAGAGCCACAGTAGTGCAAGCTATGCCTCTCATACATAATTCAAGGTACAAAGGAAAAATCCTCAATAATCCCCAGATCTGAGATTTTCTCTCCTCCCTCCTACAACTCTAAATTCTTATTACAATAGTGCTTTTAGAAGTCTAAAATTGTAGAGGAGAGTAGCCTCTTATTACATTCTGCAATCTATTATTTATACTATTTGTGAAGGAATTCTTGAGAGGAAAGTTTGTTGAAGAGAAATCTGCCCAATCTAATTTTATTTGCTCAAAATTACAATCTTTAATTGTTGGAGCTTTCTCATTGATTGAGATCATTTTCTCCATATTTCTTCTACTATTTTCCTGCAAAAAGAAATCAAAATGAATTAAGATGCAACAATAAAATCAAAATATCATTGCTAGCATTTAAAATAAATCCAATCAAATTCAATTAAATAAATAATTGGAAATAAAATGTAATCTTTCTATTGATGCATGGGATGGTTTGATTGGCCAAGGATATTATTGACGAAGGGATCTGCATTGAGAAAAGACTTGGACAAATGAAAATGCAGAAAATAAAACTCACAAAATTGATTTTGTTTTAGAAATTCGTAGCTTGTTCTTCTGCCTGATTTGTGACCCAATAAATGACCAAATTTGCTATTGAAACCTCCTCAAAAATATTTTCCTTGATTTTATCTTTCCAATTAGCCATCCTGGGCCTCATTTGCCCAAGTATAACTCAATCCATGAGCCTCCAAAGTTGATGGATCAAATCGGATGTAAATCTGGAAATTCTGTTGCTAGGCTAAAAAAGAGAATTTCAATTAAAAATCTAATCCTAAATTAGAGTTCTAATCAATTTTAATTTAATTATTAATTATCAACTAAACTAATTATTTAACAACTTATTTATTAATCTAACTAACTAATATAATTAAATATTATAACTATTAAATATTAATCTAAAATAAAATTTTAAATTCTTAATTAAAAATTATATATTAATTTATTTATTTAATTTAATTAATTTATTATATTAAATCTTTAAACTAATTTTAAATTATAACCGTCCTCACCATATGTTCATTCATTCACTCACGTATGAGTGAATTTGAAGTATTAAGTAAAAACCAAAGTTTATGTAAAAACCAAATGCTCTTTGACTTTTTTAAGGATCGGGGATATGAGGGGATATCGGGGTTTTAGATATGTATCCAGTGGAAAAGTCCCGATGCGATAAACAATTTCCAATGTGATGTAATAAAACTTTGTTTAATCAGTGATCGGCATCGGGAGGTGTCGGCGGTTCATTAAACTTGTCACATATGAAACCTCCGATGCGATTGAAAAGTCCCTATGTGATCTCTCGATTGCGAAATACTATATATATCTATATATATATAACATATATATTACTATATAATATATATATATAAAGTGCTTTTAATTTAATTTATAATTAATTATATATTAATTTAATTAATTAAATAAGATTTAGTATTCATTTTTTATTTCGATTTATTTATGAAATTCTAGTTAGTATGAAATTATGTAAACTACAGCCACCTGAAAAATAAATAAAAATAATAAAAATAAACTACAACCACTTGGATGTTTTGGTTTTCAAGATTAGTGATCTATTTTGAAAATTAGAATAAATTACTAAAATCCCGATGTTTCATGATCTGGCTGCATAACTAGAAATGGAAAAATGTTAGTAAAAACTCACTACGGGTTAATATTTAAAATGAATGCATTATTGAACTAATTTATTTACAAAATGCAATATTGTACATTTTATGCATTTTTAACCCAGACTATATAAATGTTGAGATTTCAAAGAAGTACCATTTTCAAACCAATTGACCAAATGAGACGAAACAAGTGTCAATGGGAAGCTTATAAAAAATCAATTTTAACAAAGCAATCAAAACAAGAATCCAAAGAAAATGAAAAATTAACTAAAGCGTAGGGCAATCAACTAAATAAAAATCCAAAAAGGTGTTTAGCCAAAATTTTTATAGAAAGGGTCCCCATTATTTGAGTTGAGCAAGTCAATAATGGGGGGGTTGTGTTTTCACCACAATGGGTGGCAAGAGGTATTGAGTTGGTACTTGATAAGGCTAACTAGGTTTTTGGATACATCCACGATTGGGAGCATTGTTCAACATGGGTCATGGTTTTCTAGAGGGGCTCAAGGGTTGGATCATCGTTGAGATCCAGGTGGGACTCCCCATCACTCCATGGATTGGGTTAGTCATGGTGTTAGCAAAATGGTGGATCCGGTGATTAGATTCACCCCCATTTTTATATTCCCATCAAATTTGTGGATAGCACCAGTGACAGGTTGGGTTGGCAGGGGCGTAGCAGATTTTTTGAGTTGTCATGGCATGTTGGGTGTACATGGGATTATAGGATGATTAGTCTACTCTGGCAGTAGTTGGTAGGAGGAGGTGGCTTCATCCGACCACCAAACACGGTATTGTATGGAGATGTTGCTCTCTCACTGAGATATTAGACACTAAAGCCACTAAAGGCTCAATAGTATTATTCACGTTAGCATGTGAGGAGTTAGGTCACTTAGGTCTGTCTGGCCAGATTAGGAGATATAGCTCACATCGTGGAGTGCTTACTAGTAGAATGGTAGTCGAGATGGCGACCTTAACAGGATGCAAGATGATGCCTATGGACTCAGTCTTAGACCTTGATATCCAGGGGTGTATATGGGTTTGCAGCGGTGCACAACAGTATGCAAAGGAGCACGGAGGTGTGCAGTGATGCATAGTGATGTGTAGGGTTGCATCGTGGTGTAGGAGGAGCGATTCACATATTAGTGCATTCCCTCATATACCGACAGACACATCGATACAAGAGTGGTACCACTTGATCTGGGATGATGCAACAGCGTGTAGCAGGGTCCAATAGTGCATAGAGATGTGTGATTGGGTGTAATTGTATGCTAGGAGAGATGATGATACATGGTCATATGCAGTAGTGTGCAGGGTTACGCTGTGGAAAGGGTGATGAGCCCCATAAATGGGTAATTATATGGGCTCATTCTACCTCTTAATTTGACTTAATCCACCATTCTCATTATTTTATTGCATGATTTTTATTATATTTATGCTAATAGAGTGAATTGGGTTAGTCATTATGCCATGAAGTTTAATGTGTGGTTTATGCATATTTTTTTGGTCAATTTTGGAAAAAGTCAAAGCATTTATGAGCATTTTCCAGCCAATATTCGAGGAAAATAGGGAAGAGGATTTGTAGGTGGTGTTCCCTTGATTTATGAACCCTTACCTTGAATTCTCCATTAGAAACTCGGAGCACAAGTAGCCACATTAGTGCATCCAAGGGGTAGTCGAGCAAGTAAAGAAGGATTGTTATTTATCTGCAATTTTGGGAAGCTGAGCTCCTTGATTTTAGGAGGGTTATTAAAGGATTCCATTGGTATAAATAGGGGGGCTTAGAGCCTCAGTAGGTTAGCCAGTCATTAGTATGATTTTTTCACTTTTGTGCAGCACTTGTTCAGCTCATTTTTCAGCTTCCTTTTTTAGAACAGTTTATGTAATGTGACTTTGATTTTTGATAATGGAGACGAAACAGTTTTTGAGCCAGCATTGATCTCTTTTCAGAACGTTCAAGATCTTGGGTTAGGACCCAACCCAAGTTGCGTGATACCTCTCACTTTATACTTATATGTTTTTGCTTCAGTTCATCAATTAATTTCTGTTACATAGATTCATTTTACCTTGTTTAGATTAAGTCACTTTTGATGGTTTGTGTTAGTGTCAGCCTTTCCAGCCTTCCTCTAGTGATCAAATATGCTCTTACAAAGTGATTTTGAAGTGTCAAGGTCAAATTTTGTCATTTCAGTGAGTCTTCGAGCAAAATTTGGTCACTAGGCATTAGGTCTAGGGTTTGCTCTCACTCTTTTCAAAGTTGCCCAAATGCCAATTTATGTCACTATTCAGCTGAGTCTAT